>PVLD010011335.1:0-45266 GCA_004027595.1 Dinomys branickii
GTCTGACTAAATTTGCATGTCTATATATGGGTCCATACATCTACAATTCGAAGATATCAATGGATAAAGCAACAACTACTGTTGAGACCATATCACCTTGTCTATAGATTAGTTGTGATTGTACTATTTTCTATGATAATGGGTGTCTGTTTGTCAATATGTTTTTGTGCTTTTATGTTTCTAAAATTAAAAAAAAAAACATGTTCTCTGTTTAAGGTAGAATTATAATGCAAATATAAGAATACATTTAACTTTTAAAGGGAGGCAAAGGATGTGAAAAAGATTTATAAATAAACAATGACCACATGATAAGATGCTGCCCACATTAGTGATTAGGAAGACCCAAGCAAAATCCACATGAGAAGCTACTACACTCCACTGGAACAGGCGGAGGAAGAGACTGACTGTGTGAACAGTTTGCAAAGACAAACTAAAACTTCAAGCATTCCTTCTGCGAGTGCAAAATGTAACAACCACTTTAGGAAAGTTTGTAGGTTCTTCAAAAGTCAACATAAATTTTACTTACAAACCAGCAATAGGAACTTCTTGATGTAGATTCTTAGATTGTTAATTTTTAATTATTCTCCCTTCTTATATGTGCACTTGAGGATCTCAATTTCCCTCTAATTCCAGCACTGGTTGTATCTTCTAAGCTTATGTTTATATATAATGATTTAGTAAAAACTCTTTTTAGCTTCCATTAATTTCTTTTTGGACTCATGGAATATTTAGAAATGTGTGCCTTAGCTTCTAAACATTTGGATATTTTCTATTATCTTCTGAAATTCACTTATAGTTCAACTCCACCATGATCAGAATGTCAGAACACCTGATTTTAGTTCTGCAAAATGAGAAACATCCAGCATGAGTGGAAACTCAGGCAGGAGAATCACAGTTTAAATACTATCTGGGCAACATGGGGAATGTCTCTTCCTCCTTCATTCTCCTTCTTCTTTTTACTTGTTAAAAAAAATTATCCAGTCTTTTTATTAACCCTTCACAGGAGAGTTAGACAAATATAAGCTACTCCATAATAGTAAGTGTATCAGAAAGTCAATAGAAAAGCTATCATATTGATAAAATAAATTTTGCAATGTTGCTGGATATAAGGCTAACATACAACAATAATTTTTCTATATAAAGAACATAAATATGCATATCAGTAAGAACTATAATATAAATGATCAACTACATTACAATTAATCTAACAAATTGTGTTCACTGCAACCTCTGGAATATTCATAAAGATTTCAATAATGGAAGAATAGGCTATGCTCATGGTTGGCAGATTCAATCTTAAGAAATTTATATATGTATTAAAGAGGCCAAAATAAGAGACATTGATCTCAAAGAGAAGGAAAGAGGAAGAGATCATTTAGTCTGATATCAAAATTCATTTTCGAGAGACAATAGTGAAGACTGTAGTTATCACCACAATCTGGGTGGGAGAAAGAGAAGAGAGAGCCCACCTGGGGCTGAGTGGCTATTTGTAGTACAGAGATGCTGTGGAGCGCTGTGGGTGGTGAGTGTGTCCCTCAGGAAACGGTGCAAACTCAGGGCTAGCAGTGAAACTTGGTCTTCATCGCACAGTACATGAAAACTTGCTTTAGGTAGATGGCTGATTAATTTAAACAGAAGAAGTAGAACAGTTAAACTTCTCAAAGAAATTGTAGGAGAATAGTGTAAACAGTCTAGCATGAATAGAGACTTCAGCAATCTGGAAAATGCAGGAAGCGCACAGTAAATAGGAGATAAGTTTGCCCCACTGAACTCGAGAACTTATTACATCAAGATCACTGTGAAGGAGCTGAGAAAGGAGCCACGGAGCAGGGCTTGGTATTTCTTCACTATGTAGTGGACAAACAAATCCAAAGTACAGAAAGAATTCTGTAACTTATTTTGTTAGATATTCAAACTGCATGTAATTATAGTATTTAAACTGTACTTAGGTAACTGAGTAGGGCAAAAACAACTAGAGACCTTGAAAAGACTCTTTACAAGTAAGTATTTTTAAATATACATCTTCTTTTCTTTTTTGGAAAAGGGAAGAAAAAAGGAAAGAAATGTGGTCAGTATCTTTGGTCAGCGGGGAATGGAGATTAAACCTTGAGGAAATACCTGGCTGCTGAAGGGAGCTAGACCGCCAGACAGTCAGGGTTGAGATCTGCAGCTGAGAGCTTCTGCCACTCTCATCAGAGGGAAACAGGCACAACTGCTTTTGGAAAGCTGTTCTGCACATTTGTGCAGTGCAATGTTATAACTCATCAAATAGAACTACACTTTTAAAAAGCAAAACAACCGAACCTCCTCAACAAAATGCAGGAGAAAAGCAACAAGCCTGGGAATACAACTCACTTATAAGTTTTTAAGAAGTAGTGACTCTAAACTAGTACCAGAAGTCAGAATAGCTGTATATTTGTTGGGGGAGAGAGAGCCATGGCATGGAAGGGGAACGAGTGGGTCCTAGGAACCTGGAAGTACCCCATTTCTAACATAGATGTTCACAGAGCTGCGCCTTTATGCCTGTTGTGTGTGTGTTAAACTGCACAATAAAAAGTTTTCAAAAGGACTACTGTTTGCTTTACCAAATAGAGACTTAATTCTAACTGATACTATACAGTGCTCAATTTTGCAAATTCAGAGAGGCAGAAATAAGCATAAGAGTAAATAGAAGAGAAAGCAGTGCCCAAAGCAGAGTCCCATGCCTCCTGGTTGGGCACAGAGACCTTGGCTGGGACCACACCCCAAACAAGATGCTTGCTCCACTTTGTCCCCCTCAGTGGGGCGGGAGGTACTAGAACCCTGGTTCTGTCAGTGAGCAATGGTCTTTCCCAGTAGGAAATGACAGACTGTACCATGACAGAACCTCTTATTAAATCACATATTTAAAGTAATAAGTTAAAACCAAGTGTCAAACCCTATGTGTAATAGGATAGTTATCTCTAGGAGCTTCAGTGATTTAAAAAAGGGACAATGTAGGCCTGAGGGTTTTCTTTGAAGAAGAGAAGTCACTGGTGGAAAGCCCCTTCAACTACCGGCTCAGGGGTGGCCAGGAGACCTCGAGCATTTTCCCAAGGGTGACAAAGCCATAGAGAGGAGGGGCCGGTGACCTCCACACACCCAGCCTAATGCACTGCCATAGGGACCTCCCATTTCTAAGCCTGCCCTGCAACTGGCAGGCATGCAGAGTACCTATTCAAAGATTGGAAATCATGTAATACCCCCACACATCCACTCACAATAGCTGCTTTCTCTATGCACTCAAAGCATTTTATCCTTTTTGTGGTGCTGGGGCTTGGACCCACGGACCTATGCACACTAGGCAAATGCTCTACCACTGAGCTCCACCCCCAGCAATTAAGGTATTTTAATCTTAACTCTAAATTGATGGCAGGGTTGAGACAGATGCCAGTGAGATTCTGGCATAGTCCAAGATCAGCTGTTGCTTGAGCTGGGCTGGGCCCCAGGGGCAAGGGCTACCATCAGCAGGAGTCTGATCTTTGGAGTTTGCCCTGGATGGGGGCCAAGTGCTGCTGTCCAGGTGACCATGGCTCCCTTCCATTGTCCCCAAGAGGACAGGATGAAAGTTCCATCCCCTTTTTCTTTGGAAGTGTGTTTGTTTACAACAGGCTTAAAGAACACAATCGTTTGGAATACTTCTCAGTTGAGACTACCTGAAATCATGTGCTATTTATAAAGAAATTGCCCCTCGGCCTATTAGGCAACTTATAAGATATGGAACATCTCCTTCCCATTTCTATGAACACTGACTCTGGGGTCTGCTTCCCTGGGACCCTGGCTGGCCCCTGACAGCAGCTCAAAGCAACCATTGTCCTGTGGCATCTCCAAGGATGCACCCCACATCCTGCTTTCACATCAAACCCCCATGGGGCTCACTGTGGCCAAGGAATACAGGACTTGTGTTCCAGTTTTCAGGATGAGATACTGGCAGTGACAAGAACTCTGACCAGGAAGGTTAGGGGTGGCATGATGAATTGTACCAAGGCAGGAAACAGTAAGTATTCTTGTTGAATAGTTCACTTTGATCAATTTTCCCCTAATTTTGATGACACAGACTATGCTAAGAGAATATTTTCCAGTCCTGTCTCTTCCTGAGGTCCGCACACTTGTGCAACATTGCCTTGTGTCTGTGTGTTATGCCGAGAGTTCCTGGCTTCCTGTGAAAATGAACAGTACCCTTGGAAGCTACTATAATTCACTTCCCCTCCAGAAGGCAGGTGCTCACACACACAAGAACCTGCCTGTGTTTGTCAGGGTTGAATCAAGCTCAACTGTATTCACCGTCCAAATATTTCCCTTATTATTGTCCCCTTCTGACTTTGTTAAGATGCTAGACACCCTCCAGTCTCTAGCTCAGTAAGCACACTGTGTTAACACACACGTTAGGCTTTCTCGTCTATTTGTAGTGTGTGTCACATTATGCAGTGTTCAATATTCCCACATAATGCAGCATTTCCTTCCATGATTCAACCTGGTGGTACTGCTGCTGGATCACCTCGCTGCATAGTTGTAGGTTGGATTCAAACATATCACTGTGTAACTCTGTTTTTGTGATTTGTTTATAATTGACAGTAATGACACAAAAGTTTCCCCTGTGACAAAAGGAATATGTGGGATGCTGTAGCCAAGTATTTCAGAATACTCGACCAGCCAGACTGGGGAGTCCTGCCTTTGAAATATGATTTAAAACAGAATTTATAATGTCGCAGAATTACATAAAACTGTGTGAAATTGTGCAGATAATCATTTAAATCTCCCTACATGAAAAGATAATTGCTCCAGAAATTAACTGTACCTGGGGTTCATTCATTTGGTCATGGCTAGTTTCTTATGTAGTGATGATTTGATATTAGAGCTAATTAAGATCAGGTCAGAGTTGCTGAAGGTCAGACAGTAATGTGTGGGATCATTGAAATGATAATTATAAACAGATTAGGAAGCCACGGTCCTTTATAAGGGGTTATTAGATAATTACTGTGAGAGTGAACGGCTTACTGTAATAATGGATTATCGACTACTTACAGCGTTTTAGGGGTGAGAGCGCATTACTTCCTCAAGGACTAAAAAATAATGTTGTGGAAGCTGGGAGCTCAGTAAATAGGGTGGAATCACAGCAGCCACTGTCTTTTGGTCCTGAGAGGGTTTTCTTCTCTGAGAGAGGGGCCGTCCTAATGCCTCGTGGTGAGGCCGGGCTGGAGTGGGCAGGGGAAAGAGCCTGGGTTCCCCACTGTGAGGCCGGGGTCCTCACTCAGGAAGCAGCCAGAAGACTCTGACAGCAGAAATGGGGCTTGGTGAGGGGAGGGTGCGGCCCCTTCCCACTGCTGACGTCTACCAGAGACAGCCTGACAGACAGGCAGAGAGATGCTTTCTGAGATGCAGGGCAGGGAAATAGGGGAGAGGAAGGAAATGAATTAAAGGGTGGCAGGTCTGCCCTGCAGGGAATGCAGTTCTTATGTACTGCCATCATTGCCACTAACCAGCAAAAACAACAGCAGCAGCAACAAAAGAAGTAACGTTTCACCAGCCCTCTGGGCACCCCTCTCTGGGCAGACAGGTAGGCACATAAGTTGGACCCTCACAGACAGCGTTAAAGAGAGCTCAAAATATTGTCTAAAAATGACAGATTTCATCTTTTTAGAAGTGTAGAGAGATCTGTAAAACTGTGACTGTATCCCTTGCACTCAGTGTCCACCTCCAGGACCTTCGGCACAATGCAGACAACTTCTGCCCTGGTGCGGGTGCACACTGCTAGGCCCAGCTGCTTGGGAGTCTGCAGTGGAAGGCTTGCTGAGCCTAGGAGTTCAAGTCCAGCCCTAGCAGTGTAGCAAGATCATCTGAAATCACACATGTGCGTAGAAAATCATAAAATGTGGACAACTTCTGAGCACTGGAGGGTAAATCCTGCAAAGGTTCAGGTATGGCATGCTCCCCAAAGCCTCATATTTGGAGAGTGATTGCATTATGGAGTGTGCATTGTAGTAGACTTGCTCTTAAGATGGGATCTGGTGGGAAGAAGTGTTCTGGGGCTGTGGGCTGAAAGGTCCATCCTCCTCCCTGGCTCATCCCTTTGCTCTCTGCTTCCTGACCGCAATGACTGGAGCAGGAAGACCCAGACCCTGCCAGCATGCTGGCACCCATGCCAGATTGAAACTTCTACAGTGTGAGCCAAAGCAAACTTTCTCCAAGTGGGGGTGTTGGGTGTTTTGTCCAGGGATGAAAGTGACTAAGACAAATGCCGTCATTTCTTGTGTCGGGCATCCAGGTTGCCACAGGCAGGTCCCATAACATCTGTACCCTCTCCCTTCCTCCCCCCGGAGAGTGATGAACACAACACACAGTGAAGCTAAGCTCCCTGCAGATAAGATCCTTGAATACCTGTCCTGATACTGCCAAGAATCCATACTACATTTGAGAAGAAATCATCCCACAGAGGGTCCTTATCATGCTCTAAGGACACCCAGGGCTGCAGATGGTGTCTGGAGAGTCACAGGCACGTTCACCTTGCTGGCATCCTTGGCCAAGGTGGGTCTTCTTGGTGATGCTCTTGTCCCAGAAGAGAAGACCCACGGACACAGTGGCTCCAGCCCGTGGCTTTTCCCTTGTGCCAAGAAGAGAGCATGTGACAGATCACCCACCCATAAATGAAAATAGATGAGGTTTTTACAGTAACATTAATGAAAAATGGGAATAAAAAGGGTCATTAGTCAAAGTGCGGGTGACATAAAATATAATAATAAATGATTGATGAAGCAAAGGCTCATCAGAAGAGTCTGTTTCCCAGCGCCCGCAACACGCTCTCTACTCAGCCTGCGTGGGGGCCGTGGCTGTCAGTCACTTGGTGTATGCTGGGTGTGTTTATGAAATTTATTATGAATGTATCTCACTTCCGCTGGGAATCGTTTTCTGCCTCGACTCACCTCTCATCAGCTCAGGCCCTGTACCCATGTGGAAAATGCTCCCTGAGTGTTTATGTCCAGAGCACTGAGCTTTTTATTTCTAACAGTCCCATCTGGGGGCAGGAGGGCTTCCCCGACAGCAAAGGTTCCTTCAGACCCCTCAGAGGGACAGTGACCCACAAGGTTTGGAGATACACGAGAGCTGGCCCTGGGCTGCCTGGCCATCATTCACACAGAACCAAGGGAACATTTTTTTCTCAACTGTAAGAAGAAGTGACTAAAATGGACACGAGGGTCTCAGGTTCCAAGACAGGATCCCCACCTCAGTGGAAATACATCTTCCTTCCTCCTCAAACCTGCAGGTCTTCATCCCAAGGCAACAAACTCAGAATAAGTCACAAACCCATTGCTCAGCTTTTCTCTCTTGGCAAGTACAGGCATTTATCAAGCATGTTTTTCAGTGAGTGCGCCTCAGAGTTCAGGGGGTGAGAGCCATCGATAAGACCTCACCTCCCCACAAGGTGCCATGCAGGGAGCTGACCTCAAGCTGTGGTCTGCATGCAGCCTGAGCGGAGTCTTCTGTCCACAGCTCCCAGTGGGCTGGTTGCGATGGCCAAATGATGTGGCTTTTCCTGTCCCTCAGAAGCTGGCTTTCGCAGGACCCCTTGTGCCCACAGCTCTCACACAGCATTGGGCTCTCTTCTGCACCTGCACCCTTACAGCAGCTCATGTGCATTGCCTGAGGCTGGCACAGTGCAGCCAGGTCCGCTCAGGATACACAGATGAAGTACAAGGTGTGCGCCCCAGTCCTGGCTGGAAACAGGGTCTGCACCGACCAGGGGCTGTGGTGGGTGGGCCGGGCCTATCTCCATGAATTCTGACATCCTCACTGCCCCTGCTTCCTTTCCCTCCGAGGCTTAGCAACCTGAGGACTGACAATGTGCCCCACCTACCTGTGATACCCAAGTAAGATTAGACCTTCTGGATTAGCTTTCCATGGGGTTTCCACTCCACTCTTCTGATAGCCTGACACCTTCAGAGAGTGCAAGAATCAACGACCCCAAAGGAGCTGCTGCAACCATTGTCCCAGCCCTGAAGCCTTCAGAAGACAGAGGAGGCCTCACAGGAGGAGCTGCTTGTGTTCAGGGCTGAGTGTCCACACAGGAGTGAGGAGTGAGAAGTGAGGAGTGAGGGACATTTCCTCATATAAGGAAAATTCCTGCAGTCCATGTGGAGAGTGGATGGAAACATTAGTCACAACAGAAGTAGAAAGAAATTTAAAGGTTGTGTTATTTACAGATTGGTGATGGTTTAGATTTAATTTAGAAAAATTACACGTTTTCAAGAGCTTCTTTACCAGACAGAATTATATTTTTATTGTAATTTTAGAAATGTATAAGTAGTTGTACTGGAATGTCTAAAATTCATGCTGTGTACTTACAAGTTTATACTTCTCAGTCCTAAATGGAAATCTAAGAAATCTGTCAATAAGACTTTAAAAATTTAGCACTATTGACTTACACAAAGCTAATAGACTGGGCTCCCAACACATACTTTTCTAAGTAACCACCGTGTTTTTTCACTGGAGCTACAGAAAGTCAGCACAGGATGAGGTTGATCCCAGGATTCACCTGTCCCTGAGGGCATCCTCCAGTCCTGCAGAGACACACAGGAGAAAAGAGGACTGGATTTCCTCCTTGTCACCCTTTACCAGCTACATAATTTTGTGCAAAAAGAAAAAATCCCCTCTCCAAGCCCCATTTCCTCATTTCAAAAGTCTGGGTGGAAATACACTTTTCCCCCTTGAAGTTAGGAGCCAAATCGAGGAGTTTATGAAGCTCTCACCTGGCTCTATGAGCTCTAATATGATTAAATAAATTGGATGGAATAAATTAGAGTGAAGATGTTAATAATTGATAACTAGTTTAATATTCCAACTCCTGAAATGTTGTTTATCCTTTAAAGGAGAACACACAAATTCTAAGGTGTAGCTTGTCCCACAGCATGGCTGTGCCGTGCCCATGGCTGGCAACTTCTCTGAGATCTAACACTGTTTGCTGTGTGTCCTTCACCCCAGCCGGTCTGCTCTAAGTGCAGCAAAGGATAACAAGGCAGACACCCCCCCTCTACACTCCAGTAGCTGAAATTTTCAGTGTCCTACTCATCACCATGTGGGTCTGTGCTTCGTGGGGGACGCACAGGAGAGCCTCTTGCAGGGTAAAGTGTGGGCTCACCCCTGACTGGTTCCTTAGCTGACCAGGAATATTCGGGCCCTACAAGTCCCTCAGGGGTGCTCTTCTGCTCCATACTGTGGCTTGGAACCCACTCCTGCACCTACCAAGTGACCATGGCCCCAGAGCCATTCCCTGAAGCCTGTCAGCCACCTGTCAGCCACAGCTTCCAGGGGCAGCTTCTCCTTTATTATCTCCTTTTTGCAAGTGTGCCTGGGGGCCACTCTTGGCTGGAGGTCTGTGTGGGGCCACTCAGAGGGTGGCACTTGAGTCAGTGAGGGCTGCAGCATGCACAAGTCCTTGGGAGCCTCTCAGAGCCTTGGCTGGACTGTGACCCTGCCCTTCACTGAGTGGAAAGCTGGAGTCCAAGCAAGGACTGACCAAAGGCCTTTGCAGATTTGAAGGTATAATAAACCTCCAGAGGACCACAAGTTTCAGCCCAGCCCCTGGCACCTAGTGCCTTAGGAGGTCTATCTCAAAAACAGGAGGTGGTGGGGATGTAGTTCAGTGCAAAAGCTCAGGGTTGAAACCCTAGCACTTCTCACCATCATGTATAGACTGACGTTTTCCTTCCTATAACACCAGTGCGATTCCTGCTGTGCTCCTTACAGGGGCTCCAGGGACAGTTGGGAAAATTGTTCTTTTCCTGGTGGTTTCAACCCAAAGGCAGCTAAGTGTGTGCTAAAAACATTCTGCACCACCCAGGATGGACTGCCCCTTGGTTGTGTTCTTAGCTTTACTTAAAATCTGAGGCTGAAGTTGGAAAGTTGAAACAACACTGCGGGGGGAGGGGAAGCTGACAAAAAGAAATGAGTTTTATCCTATAAAAACATGGTAATTTTTCATTTCCTTTGCAATGTTGAACATTTTCAGCTTGTCAGTGGCTCGGCTGTGAGCAGAACTGTGTCTATAGCTCAGACACGTTGGCAGAAAAGGCCAGTCTGGTAACAATACTTCTTGCTGGGCAACCTAACTGGGAATGTGTTCCATACACACAGCGGGATCGGTAGGAGTGATCACGCTGCGCTCGGGGCGCCCCAGGGTCCGCCACAGAGATGGTATGTGGTGCTGTGTGCAGCTGGGCCTTGAGGCGCTGACAGTCAGGGCTGGACGCACAGGGGCGCTAGGCACACAGTTGGAGGCCTGGGCAGCCCCGCCTGCCTCCTCCCTGGTGGCGTGCTTGCCCCAAGCAGTCAGCGACGATGCCCCTGGACAACCACTCACTCTTCCCACCCAGCCAACCCTTCCCGCGCAGCCCACGTGTGGGGGCCGTGAGCACGGTGGCTGTTTCCTTTCTTGGACACTCTTCTTGTGTCCTTAGTGCCCACGGGGTGGTGTGCCTCCCTCCCAGGCGCCCTACGTTCTTTGTCCTCTGGCTCCCACGTGCCCTCCCGCCGGTGGCGATGACCAAGGAAGGACCCACAGTGGCCAGAGGGGATGCTGGACTTCAGGGTGGGTGAGAGCAGCTCCCTGTCAGCAGCTGCCCGGCTGGGAGTCCTCCCCCTTCCCTCCCGTCAACTGAATCAACAACCAATATCCAGCCAAGGCCACCCAGGGCGGCACAAGCACCCCCACACCCGCTGAGGGGCTCTGGGGATGCCCCCACCCCCAGCCGTGTCCATCACGTGTGCTGATGGGCATGAATTTGGGGGTCCCGCCTGCTTGCACCTGTCAACGCAGCTGACAGGTAGGGAAAGGTGGGGAGGCTCCCCACCCTGTCAAGCCGCTGACAGGCACAAGTGAGTGGGCGAGGCCCAGGCCTTGGCTGGTCAGATGGGGGAGCCTGTGCTGGGGGCGGGTGGAGGTTCTGCCTGCCTGGCAGACTGAGGGGCTGGGCACTTCGGAGGCAGAAGGGGCGAGAGTGAAAGACAGGGCCGTGTAGTGTGCACTGGTGTGTGCTTGGAGCTTTGTTTGAATGTGAAAGCGTGGCCCCGCATCCACGCTGAGCCCCTTTGCTCAGCCTGAGCCTCTGTGCCTTCGGCTTGGAGCTGGGGCCTCATGTCCAAGGGAGGGTGCTACACATGAGACACATAGCCTCGCGCTTAGCGACCAAAGGGGTTGTGGACAGGGTGATGCATTGGAGCTTCCAACCTTCAAGCAAAGATTCTGGGATTTGTCCTTCATATTTATAATGCACTGGATCCCTCCTGGGCTATTTCTTGGTCGGAAGACAGTGTGGTTTCTAAACTTTTCACTCAGTGGGTTTCCCCTTTCTTTTCTGTTTTGTTTTGAAATATTTTAACCTTGGGCAATCTGAGGCTGCAGATCTGTCCGGGATAAGAATGTTGTGTGGACTCCCTGGACAGTCACTTTCCTAGCACATGTGCGGCCCTCTCCTGTGACCCTAGCACCTGCCCCAGCAGGGCCTTCCCCCAGATGTGCCCACCTCAGGGACAGGGCCCGTGAAGGGCGTAGGATCAGCTCTGCTCCCCATAGCCTGAAGGAAAGCTCACAAAATGCTTTCAGGGACAGAATAATCTTGCTTTGTAGGGGCTCAAGGTAATCTCCCTTTGGAGGAGGCAGCTGGGCTGTCACCCCAGTCCCATTTCTTTCTTTGAAATCAGCACAAGGCCTACTCCACCTGCCTGTGGATCTGTGTGTCACCAAACGAAGAACTGCCCACAGAACAGTGCTTGAGATGGGAGTCCTCACCATCACCAAGATCCCTTTAGATGAGAAGGAGCTTTTGAAGATGTATTACTAGCCTCAAATGTCCTGATAATGCTGCTCGGGAGTAATTAAATAAAAATGAACAAGAAGATTCTATAATCTCAGCAGTTTATGTGGAAAAATCTAATCCAGCCACTTGAAGACAAAACAAGCCAGTTATTCAGTAGAGCACTTCCTCTCTTCCAAGGAGGGCACTGAACATAATAGAGGCCCCCACAGCTGAGACTGATGGGTAAGACACATGTTCCCTGTACCCTGAAATGCACCTGGTCTTCCTATAGGCCCAAGAGCTGATCGCCACATCTTCACACACTGAGGATGCAGCACCCCAGCCAGCTTCGGGAGGACAGGGAGCTCACTATTTCATAGCTTCTTTTATCCAGGGTACATGTGACTTTTCCTAGCAGGGTAGATCCTGTTGGCATGCACCATGTGGTGGATATGGGCCATTTGGATATGGATGGGTGACCCGGAACACCCCTGTGACTCTTCCCCATGGAACTGGATAAGGGCAATTGGTATTTTCTTAGGCAGCTGAGTTAGAAATATTATAGCCAGTCAGAAAGTGCCAGGCCCTCCAAGGAGCCAACATGAAAGAGAAGATAAAATATGTATCTGCTGGGGGCCAGACCTCAAGACAAAAGATTAAACAAATGCACCCACACACCTCTCTAGGGATGGACATCAGGGATTGATACTCTAAACAGGAAGCATCACTTTCAAGGGTCACTGGCCCAACCCCTTACAGGAAAAGCCCCTGTTCTGTATTCATGCCCACTTGCTATGTGACTGGCTTCCCCACTTGATCTCAATTTAATCAGTTTTACCTGAACAATTCTTATTGGCTGGCCATAGTTTTGTCCATTTTCCCCTACCTTAGACCCACCTCACCTCGTGGTTTTTATCTATAAAAGTCCCTAGAAAAGACAGTCGATTTAACCCACTTGGGTGCCCCTTCTGTCCCTCTCTTGGACAGAAGTTTTCTTTCTCTCAATAAATGTATTCTGCTCTTAACCTCCGTTGTTCCTAAAATTCATTCTTCGATTTTAGAGAACATGAACTAGTCCTAGATATCGTTGAGGTTGGGAGTTTTTATTTTCCTGTATCAGTGTAAGTAAAATACCTCTTCACCAAACCAGGAAAGAAGAGCCTTCAGAAACTCTCAGTTTCCCTACTCAGAGGAAATTGCCCCTTCCAACCTACTCTTGTGTCAGCTGCAGCCTGTGGCTGTGCCATCTTCCTGCTTGGAACTCTGGCTTTGTGTCTGCTCCCAAGGTTGGCCTTGCTTCAAGCACAGACTACAAGTTAAAAACACAAAACAAAACAAACGAACAAAACCCCACAAAATTGAGGTGTTCTCTGAGCTTCTTGACTACGTTTTTTTAATGTTGCTTCCTGGTTATTTTATATTCAGAGCAGAATACCCAGCTTGGGAAGCTACATTTAAAAAAAAGTCCTGAAAAGGGAGGAGACTGAAAATGGCCAAATCCCAGGGCAACACCCTGAGTGGCTGTTGGAGATTGTGGGAATCTTTAGGTTGGGAAATAGTATACTTGGACAGATACGGAAGTGTTTCAGATAAAAGAGAGATGACATTATAGTTTGGGTAATTTTGGAGAATTACAGGAAGACCAACCCTCAGATCAAAATGATAGTTAACCAGGCATGGGCTAAATCTAAACAGCATTTTCTCCACCTCCCAGCCCCCATGACCGATATTCCATAAGTTTGCGGAAGAACATCTCTCAGGAATGAAGGAAGTCCTTCCCTGGGGCAGGCGGGAGTTCGAAGTAAGGGAATTTAGCCCCTAAGGCTGCTTGATTCAATCACAAAACTATTTAGAGCATTCTGATCAGGATGGAGCCAGAAAGTCCCTGCTCAGCCAGATCACGGGGCTCTTTCCGATTTAACATGATGAAGGTTTGTTTGAAAGCATAATAGGATAGATTTATCAAGTTTTCACATATTTAGTCACAAGTTGATTGCTTACTCAGTCTTGCTGGTTATACGCCACCTTGAAGACAACCAGCTAATCCAAAAGGAAAATGGAATGAGATTTAAAATGGTGAATTTTGACTGGCTGATAAATAGATATGCCCCAAAGATTCAATAATTCATCACTTGGAGTTATTTATCTCTCTCAAAAGGTTTTTGAAATCATTCTTTACTGTTTCACTTGATTAATTCTTTGATCTCTATGATGAAGATCACTTTATCTACGGCCACTGTGTGGACTGAGTTATTAAAGGCAGGGTGAGGTGCGTGTCAGATGGTAAAACCATGAGGAGTCTGGTCAAGCAGGCTGGAAGTGACAGGTTTTATATTAATCTTGATCTGGAAAGCTACAGTTGCTTTACATTTGTACATTTCTGAAGTTTACGGGGCTGACTTGCTGACCACACAATGTCTTGGATCTGCGACCTCCTTCTGTCTGCTTAGGGTACTGGGTTACCAGCCTTTGTATTGGGTTGTGGAAACAGTAGTGATGGCCAAAGTTTTCTGATGGCCCTGAAATTAAACCCTGGAATTCTACATATTTCCAACTGATCACTGAGTAAGAGAGGTAGTCATCCACTCCTGAGCAAGTGTTTGTAAATGTACCAGCCTTTAAGGACTTTGGAGATCCTACACTAAGCCAAAGAAGCCAGTCCCAGAAGGACGGACACAGCACGGCTCCACTTACCAGCAATCTCTAGACAGTCAATTCAGAGAGCCAGAGAGGAGCTGTGGTTACAGAGGCCACAGGGAGGGGGACCGGGGTATCGTTAATCCACAAGAGGAGTTGATTTCAGGGATGTGCTGTATGATATTGTGCCATAACTGGAAATACTCTATTATACACTTAAAAATTTAAGAGGATATACCTGATTTTACATGTTTTTACCATAATAAAATAAAATTTTATGGAAAGAGTCCATGCATAGCTACAGGGATTGAATTAAATGCATAAGATTTTGGGGTTTTGCTTAACAGGTTAGGGGAGGCCTGGATAGAAGTTGTCACACGTGTTTGTTTTTGAAGTTCTTCAGACATTCTAAATCAGGATCCAGAAAGACTGGTGGAGGTGACCATCCAGGCCAAGAGCTACAGAGACCTGAAAAAGCAAAATCCAGAATCATAAGCCAGTCCCCTAAAAGCCATTTGTTCACCACCTTGGATACAATGGGCTGCTCAAACATTTCCATGTAGAAGAAGCAACTTTTAGTAAATAGACTGATTGGGATATAATTTGCACCTAAGTGTGTAAGTCAGTGGTCCCTTGATGCCTGCAGCTGCTGTGTAATTGTGTTTATTTCAGCCTTGATACAGATACAGGCTCTGGAAGATGGCTGGGACCCCAGGACACAGGAGGGAGACAGATGAGGGTCCCACACTGACTCACACCCCTCTGAAAGGGAAGCCCTGAGGCATGCCTGAGGTCATGAACTGTGAATGTAGGAACTTTCCATTTCTCAAGCTGACTTCCCTCTCTCTCTCTGTCCTTCCTTTCCTCCATCCCTCCCTTTCTCCCACTGAATCCTTATGGCTAGGAAAACCCCACAGGTGGGTAACAGAGAGAATGTTCTGCTGTCTTTGTGACAGCTCGTGCAAATCGCCTGTGAGCCATTATTCTGTGGAGAAGGGATGAGGCAGGTGAGGGCATCTCAATGGTGAACCCTCTGTAAGCTTACGTGTGGAAAGCTCCCTGGTCTCCTCAGTCCTCCTGGACCTTTGGCGCACTAACAGGCTTCCATGGTCTCCCAGGACAGACACTGCACTGGGACTTCTGAACTTATCTGCCCATGAAATCTGTTTTTCATGGGATACCTATTAATATCTCTGGGCACAGCATGGAAAGCTCTGGATGACCTTATTAATTTGCTTACCAAACCCTTTCTCCATGGATAAGGAACCGATAAACATGATCCTAGGTTGGGTCTGAATTCTTAACAGATTCCAAATTGGTGAAGACAAAGTGGTGACATTTTACCTTTGTGATGTTTCTTGTCCAGAGTGTGAACCAAGCAACAGCTAGGACACCAGGTGCCCAGGGCTCATCCGCTCTGCAGAAGTCTCAAGGTAAAGGAAGGCAGTAATTCAGCAACTCCAGGAACAGGAGCAGCTTCAAAATCCACGTGCCTCCTCCATCCCACAACTCGTCCTCGAGATTAAGTTAGTAACAATCTCGACAAACTTCACACAAACAAAAAATGAAAGAAGGACAAAACCCAGTCCAGTGCACCACCTCTGAGCATGCCTTCAACCTAGAACCCTGCATGCTCAGCTCCCACTACAGTGGGTTGTGGCTGGGACAGAGTCACCTGCCCACAGGGGTCCCTGTTTCCTGGACCACACTTTGGGGAGCCCTGGCCACAGACGTCAGGGGGAGATCCCCCAGGAGGCACCTTGGTCCTGACCTGCTGCCCTTCCTTTGCTTCCTGGTGAGGTAGGCAGGAGTAAGGCAGAGGAGGGCGCCACAGTGCCCCTGGGATGTCTTGGAAAAGGAAACACAGCTGGGATCTGAGGAGCATATCTCCCCTTGCACTGACCTACTGCAGGCCCCCTACAGTCACTAGCAAAACAGGAAGCTACTTATAATTTCACGCCAGGTTAAAGTTTCCTAGAAAGAGCCTCAGAAATAACTTCATGAGTCCCCAACAATGCACAGTGGCTCCGTGCTTTAAAATGTTCAGCCCAAGGATTGCAAAAGGCAAACAGGCAGGTGCCTAGAGGCCTTTATTTATACCATTGTCAGAGAGGTGTGGAGCTTTGTTTTTCAAAGCGACAAACTTACCAAACATTTATAGGACACCGTTTTCATTTCAATACCCACACACTCAGTCCATGAAAGGATCAAGCTCAGTGAACAACAATAGCATGTCTGTCTGGAGCTAGAATTATCTTTTTTGACATCAATTATTGTGGCTATCATCACCATCATCATCATTAGAGCTAATACAACTCAGGAATTTCAACTGCATTCATGTAGATATTGTTTGATTAATAACCTAATTACAACAGAAATAAGCAGCTTTTCTTTATTCATTTTGAAAGACAAAACAATGCAAAATAGTTTATAATTTCCATTTATTTACTTGGTGTCCCAGAAAAAAATTCTAATCACCAAGAAAATAACTTTTATAAACAGATTTTAATGCATGCACAAGGCAGCCTTCACTTGCTTCCTGTCACGTATACAGGGCTGCAGGCTTTGGCAAGGAGGGGCCTGAGGCTTAGAGAAATGACAGCTACACTGGCTCAGTCAGAGCCCCAAGTGTGACTGAGGCTGCCTGCTGTCAGACTCCCACAGAGGACCTTCGCCAGTGGCAAGGCCCAGCATGTGCTCCCGGGCAGGGTCGCCGCACAGCCAACACTTTAGCACCTCACTTCAGATGCTATTTTACTTCCTCAACCGCACCGGAGGCCTCTACTACTCCTGTTAGCACTGTGCCAGAGAAGCTGAGGAGAGCCTGAGGAGATGCTGCAGTCAGTGGTGAAGCTGCCCCCCTGTTGATAAAGACACATTTGGCCAGCTTTGGACAGCAGCTGCTAGGGGGAACAACAACACGCAGAGGTCAGCACATGAAATCTTGTGGCCACTAACCCTATCTGCAGGTCCTGCCAGCCTGCCTGTCCACACATGCAAACAAGTGTGGGTCAAAAATACGTGAGAAAGGTGAATCTGTTGAGCATGCAGGGCCTTTTCTCTTGTCCTCATCAGGGTAATATTTCTCCCTGCACCGAAATAATATTTACATAGCATTCATACTATTAGATATTTTCAGCAATCTGGAGGTGGTTTAAAATATGCAGAAAGATGTGCATGGGTTATAAGCAGATTCTGCACATTTCATAAATGGGACCAACACACTGTGCCTTATCGTTAGTGAGGAGGCTGGTGCCCATCCCTGTTCACCTTGACAGGTGACTGGGCCAGTCTGCAGAATCTCAGAGCCAAGCCAGGTGTCTGTCCCAGCACCCAGCATGTCAGTGTGGGCTGGCACTGCAGCCCTTCTGGGCATTTTCCTTGACCCCGTTCTTTCTGCATCAACTAGGACCCACCTTTGGTTCCAGAGCACTTGGTTCTCATCAGACTAGCCTCTCTGAGAGGTCTCCCTGCTTGTGTTCCTAAGATGACAGAAAGGGCACTGTGCTCACTGGTCTCCAGAACTTTCTGTATCGTGACTTTCTTACTGTATCCTCTTGATTAACTTAAAAATAATACACACTTGTCTGCTTGTGTAAAAGACATCAACAACAGCACTTCTTAAAAGGTGTGTCTGGGCTCCTCTGTTAGCTATGGTTTGTTCCAGGGGGTTTTGCTGTTGACTGCCTGTGGTAATTGCAGTGACCTTGGACTGACCGAGAGATCGCACACACCAAGGGGCTCCTTTCATTGTCACTTAGTTTTGCAGAAAAATTAGCATCCCAGATCCATCCCACTGAGAGTGAGTGTTCTCATGTCATGCTGCACGGATACTTCTCACAGCTCATTCTTGGTGACACTCCCACAGTACTTCAGTGTATGGTTTGATGAGATCTGTTTACTTACCGGCCTGCTGGTGGGTGTTGCTACTGATTCTGGTGTTTTTTTAAACATGCTGCATTCTTGTTCAGGCATCCTTACATTGTAGCGCTGTATGTAGCCACACTGTAGACTGAAACCAAGGCCTACTCACTGAACCACATCCCCAGATCTTTATTTTTGTATTTTTTAAACCTTGAGAGAAGGTCCTAATGAGTCATTTGGTTAACCAGTCTGGGCTTGAACTTGCTGCCCTCATGCTCTGGAATGCTAGATTACAGAGACACACCACCATATCTAGGTTATATTTCTATATTTGATAATCCTAAAGGAAAGGCAGATAGAACATAAGCTATGAATGTGTTTAAGGAATGGTTCTCCCATACACTTCAGCAATTTAAATTTCTATCAATAATTTATAAAGGTGACTATTCCCAGGTACCCTCATACATACTAGCTATAATTGTGTTTTTAAAATTTGGTGAACTGATGGAATTTTAAAAAAATTTCTTAGCTAGGCAAGGTGGTGCATGCCTATAACCCTAGTACTTTGGGTGCCTGGGGCAGGAGGATTGCAAGTTTCAACCCAGCCTTGGCACCTTAGTGAATTAGCAGGACCACATCTCAAAATTTAAAATTAAAAGTAAAAATCAGACTGGAGATAAAGTTCAAATGGGAGGCTTTAAGTTCAACCCATAGTACCAAAAAATGTTTTTCATGGTTAGCTTAATTTACATTTCTATAACAGCAGAGTCTGATGTAATTTCATGTTAATTAGCCGTTTGGATTATTTTTTCCTTTAAATTAATTTTCCATGAAGTCTTTTTTTTTATCAATTTATAGAATCCTGGTGATGCTCCAACTTTATTTGTGGGTATTGTCATTTTTCCCATGTAATTATTTATCTTTGAATGTTTTGGCATCTTAAAAATCTGGGTAGATGGTGTCTTAGTTACTTTTCTCTTGTTGCTGAGACAAAATACCTAATGCCCAAAATTAAAGAAGGAAAGGTTTATTTAGCTCATAGATTGTGGACGTTTCAGTCTGTACTTGGCTGTCTCCAAGGCAGAGTGACACATGGCAGAGGGCAACAGTTCATGATGGAGGAAGACAGCAAAACATCAAGAGTAAAAAAATAAGAGCAGGGGCAAGCAGCCTCTTTCCCTCCCTTACACTGTATGCAAACTACCCGCCCCAGGGAGTGTGTAGCTCTCACACCCATAATTCCAGCAATGGACCATGGATCAATCATAAACTCAAGAAGACACCCCATGACTACAGTAGGCTTTGGGGGACCTCCAGATCCAAAGCATAACAGATGGGTAGGTTTTCTTGTTCTTTGGTTTTCAAGGGGATAGACATCTTCCAGAGGAATCTCAAAGTTTCATGCATTTTTACACATTTATTAGGATTTTGTTTTCTATATGGTATAAGCGAGGTTTAGTTTTGTTTGCTTCTAGATGGATAGATAATTATATCAACACTATTTATCACGTGGCCCATAAACAAGTTCCCTCCTGTACTGAACTGTTTGTGTCACTATCCATTGGTTCTCATCATTGCCTGGGCAGCTGATTTAACTGCAGGCTCCTACTCTACTCTGCCAGGCCTGTGTGGTGCTCCTTTCCTCCTAATTGGTTGTATGCACATTTTTAATTAGGATAAGACAGGTGCTTGTTCACAATTCTGATATTTAAAATGTACTGTTTATTCTAAAACATTTACTTTCCTATATTGCTTCAGTCAGGTTAGGCAAGGCAGAGAGGAAGTAACTAACCTCAAAGTCCTAATGCTTAACTAGGCACAAGTGTAACTCTTATTCCTGTAGCTTCCAACGTGGAAGTGTATTAGTGCACATCTCACGCAACTGATGATCCAGTATCAAAGTGTCCAACTCGTGCACCAACCACCACATCAAAGTGCAGTTTCTGAGTCTGTCTTTGTGAAATAAAAGCAAGTAGAAAACCACACTCATTTGCAAACACAGCCCAGAAGTCAGACCTGGTCTTGTGGCCTCAACCTAAGAATAGTCACATGTGAGTGAGTGTATGGAATTTGCTGAGGACAATTATTTCTGTCTCATATGTAGTCTTTCAAATAAAAAAATAAAAATTTCTTAAATATGTGTACTATTTGGGGAGAATTGATATGTTTATGATTTAAAATTTTCTGGAGAATAACATTTATAGTGAAAACCTGTCTAATTTATTTTAGGTGCTATAATAGGATTAGTAGTAGAGAATTTTTATTTTTTTATTAAGCTTTGTCCCAAATATTTTATAGTTTTGGAAAATAATAACTTTCTTCCATTTTTATTTCTAACAAAAGCAAAGCAGAAACTATGCTTTGTATATTTAACTTGTATCTAGCCACCTTGCCACATTTTATTTTAAATTTTAATAATTTTATTAGTTTATTTCTTCCAAGTTTACAGAATGACATCCACAAATACAGTTAGTGAATTTCATAGTTTTTGTTATACAAGCCAAATTTTATATTTATTATTATATTATCTAGATTACTTTGAACAACTTTGTGTAGTATTGGTGTTCCTTTGTTTTCAAGATACTTTTGAGGCAACCATAGCAGAATGCCTTGAACTGATGTTGATCTTGAAATCTCCTTCAAAGTCCATGTGGCATCCATAATAAAGTTCTGATGATTCTACCTGCTTAATGTTTTCTAATCTTTCCCTCCTCTTCCTTCATTTCACCACAGTCTTTGGTTGTAGTTTCATCACATTAATAAGATTATTAAAACCTTTTTCACTGTCCTCTCTGATTCCATAATTTGCTCTGCTTCCAATATAGTATTTTCATACAGAATCTAATAGTGACTCTTTTCAGAAAACACCCCCTGGCTCAACTGCATACAGGGTAAAGACTGGGTTCCTTAGCACTCATTCTTTACTCATTTCCCTTCCCCACATGGCACTGGTGAAGCACCCTTAGCTACATCCGCAGGGCACTGCAGGCTTGTATTTCCATCAGCATAAACAGATTTCCCATTCTAGGCTCTGTGGATGAGTCCTTGTACTTGACACTGACTTCCCTTTGGCAGGAATCATGAGTTGTGAGCTGAACGTAGACTTCTCTGAAACCAGCAGAAAACCTGTAGAAAACCTCCTTGATGCTGCTTTACTTCACTCTGATCTTGGGGATAACTGAGAGCATGCAGTATGACAATGTATCTGCCTGCCATAGTGAGATTTTTATGGAGTTCAAATCACTTGATACAACAGTGATGCTTCTGCAGGTGTAAAGAGATCAAGGTAATTGCTGAACTGAAAGAGGTCAAGAAAGTGGGATAAGTAGATTACGACCCTTGTGATCCAATGAGTTAATTATTTCAAAGTGCTTTTCACAGTTGTTTTATTTTATTTTTAAGTGAGATAGAACAGCTCATGGTATTAATATTGTTACACACACACACACACACACACACACACACACACACCTGACTGAACTATCATGATTTAAAAATTACTCACCCAGAAACAATGAAAAATACCACCAAGATGAGGTTGAATTAATTCAAATTTTGGACTCTATTTGTATATTGCTGAACACTGTCTCCCTGCCCAGAATATTGTGACAGAAATGCTCTTCCTCTTTAGCGCTTTCATTACAATGAAGAGGAGGAGGAAGATGAGGTGAGAAAGAGGAGAACGAGGAAGGGGTGGTCTCAGGCCAGTTGGAAGAGCAGTGTTGTCCACCAGGCATCCCTCAACTCTTCTGCAGCCATGTCTATGCTTCCCTGCAACTGTTCACGCTTTGCCTGTTTCCCTGAAACTTTGAAAGAAGATGTTCCAATATGGCTATGAGTCTTCTGAAATAGGGTTTGAACTTGTGGGCAAAGTTCCACATTACCCAGTTTTTACATTTGAGTCCTCTGTGGGGTCCAGGTTCACATCAGGCTTCTGTGGGGCCCAGGTTCCTATGAGACCTCCATGGGGTTCAGGTTCTTCGGCAACTGTCCCATCAGGTCAGCTTAGCCAGTGCCACCGCATCCCTGGAAGGACACACAGAAGGGGCCAGGCTGTCCTTGGGGAAAGGCCATGCTTTGTCCTGGAAAATAAATCAGAAGAGTGTGGCCTGGACTGTTTATGCAGTACATATTTTCCTGGAAATGTGTCTTAAATTTTATTCTATCAGCAGTGAGGAAAATAAACTTTAAGGCCATCATGAGAAATTATTTAATCAACTTCATCTACTAAAATCCACAATTATGAAGATTTTTGTTTCAGAAGAGATCTTAAAAGGCAGAAAACCATAGATTAGGAAAATGAGGCTCAGAAGAAAAGGAGAATTTTCATTTACCTTAAATGTCAAATATTAAACATCCTTACTGATTTACAGAGAGTCTGAATGTCCAGTGTTTCATGCCACAAATAGTGGCATCTTCTTTCAGCAAGTGGCTAAGCTAGGAGCCCCAGTGCTCTGCTCCTTGACTGTAACTGTGTCTGTGCTGATATCCTGGAGCTGACCTCAGCAAGGGCTTCACCTGAGGACTGGAAGCCCCTGATTTCACCTTTCCCGGTTCACATGGTGACATTCCGCCAAAAAAGTACACATGTTCATGACTTCCTGGGTATAATGAAGGGTCCAGATGTGCTTCATTTATTCATAGGCTTTCAGTCCTCCTTTGTGTTAAGTGGAGCATCAGAGTAATGCGTTATAAATAAAAAATAGAGCAAACTTTGCCCATTATTGATCATTTAACCTTGGTCTCTGCTTTAGCAATTTAATCACAAAGATTAAAAAAATTAATGGACTAGAAACAGAAAAAAGAGGCCTCATAAGGTCAGACCCTTTGAAACCCTCTGACTGCTTCTATTACTTAGTTCTTTACAATGTTCCTGGGGATTAATTGTTGATGAATATTTCCCAACAGTTCTAGCTTTAAAATTTCATGCTGGCATTGCCTGACCAGCACATATAGGTGCATGTATGTTTATGTGTATGTGTGCACATGTACATGTGTGAATGTATGAAATATTTGATGCATGTTATATAAGGACAATATTAAGGCTGTTGAAAATATTTGCAGCCACTTCTCATAGAAGAGCATGTGGTGGCACAGGTTACAAACCCAGCGATTGTGCCCGGCCCATTTTCTATAGAACCCCAGTACAGACACCTGCACACAGCATTACCCAAGGAATGCTGGAGATGAAGGTGTGCGTGCACACAGGAATAAACAAGTGCTGCTGGAGCTCACTGTCTCTTTTCTTTCATGGGACAGCATCAGTAAAGTTCACAATTAGAAAGAACGGCAGTCTGTTGTGCTGGCTAATCCCAGCAATTGCCAGCTTGCTCAGCTTGAGAGCCATGTAGGGGAACACAAAGCACACCAACGGCAGCCTCCTTTCCACTGCGGGATGGGCTGCCCAGCAGTTGGATGGTGTATGCCGGTGGTTGTGGGTGTATGCCGGTGGGCTATGGCGTGAACTCGGGGACTACTTGTGGTCCCTGGGCCCTTCTCTCTGGGCTCTTTCCCTCTCATGGCTTCCTGGCCCCGTGCATTGAGCTGCCCTGTTCCCCCACACCTGCACCCTTCTACTGTGACGTTCCTGTCCTGAGTCCCCTGCAACCATGAGTTAGAATAAACTTGCTGTCCTTCAGTTTGTGGGTCTCAGACATTTTGCACTAGCAATAGAAAAGCTGACTGAAGTAGCTGTCATTCCATGCATTCTCTTCCATGGATTCTAAAAATATAGGCTACTATTAATTTACATTTAGCTGGGTTGATGTCAATAAAATATGATCGATACAAAGATTTATTTTGGTTAAACAATGAACACAATCAAATCTTCTTTCATATGCTGGACTTTGACAGCTCTCTAAGATTTGTAATTATAAAACCATCTAAATATCACAGATTTGAATCATTGCCTTTCCATGCATTTGTCTTTTAGAATTTTAGAAGGGTATTTTAAGGATGCTGGGGGAAGAGTACAAATTGGAAAGAAATACACAGGAAGGATGGTCCTTGCCACCCTTGGTGTGGGTTTTGTGTGTTTGGCCCCCTCAGGACTGACCATGTCCCCCTTCCTCTCCAGGCTGCCCTCCAGGTGACATAAGAGCAGGAGCCTCTCACAGCCCCCTGGTCCTACTGCCTAGGCCCAGGACACCTTTAGAGGACACTAGTTAAAGAGAACCCCCTCTTTGCTGCAGGACAGGCTTCCCAGCAGTTGAGCAGATATAATGGGAACCATGGATGCATGGCTCAGTATTAGTGGGAGTCAATGGAGTCCTGAAAATAGTGACCATGACATGGGAAAGAAAACTAAACCAATGCCATTCTGTGTTCTAGTGCCATTTTAAAGCTCAAGTTTCTGTTTCCTTAAGTTTGTTTCTTATAAATGTTGTCGTAGTTACCTAATCTGATACCACCCCAAGCTCTGCCATAAGACTGCTTGTCCCCTGAGTAAAATGTCAAACACCCTTGTTCCTGTGTCACAAGCTAAGCCGGTGCTTTTCAGTCTTTCTGTAGCTTCACTAAACCCTATCAACAACATTCTTCTCTAGACCCAGAACTAGAGCTGTGTAACTATTCTCCCCTCCTGCCCTTCAGGGTCGGTGCTCAGTCATGTACTGGGTGCCCACTGCCGGCCCCCAATAAACTTGTTTGTCTCTGTATCCAGCCTCCATGGTTGACTCAATTAAATAAGGGGATTTGCTGCAACAAACAGACTGAAGGTCCCAAGCCATCCACACCCACCTCCCAGTCACGTCCCTCCACACCACTCTGATTCAAGGAGGTTCACAGACTCAAGAATCAAGGAAATTAATGTTCAGTGAAATATTTATTTAAAAAAATTAAAATTCCTGCTTCAAAAAAAATCCTTGATGAATCTGTATGTTTGCCCAGGACACTGCCAGGAGCTTCTTGACCCTTCCACACGAATTCCAAGAGCTTCAGTGCTCTTCTATTGCTAGGAACATTCACCAAACCCACCCTGCAGCATCCAGGAGGCCTCTGTGGGACCCACAGCTCCCTGGGCAGGAGCCACGCACTCTGAGACTGCTTTCCTGCACAAAACTCTCACCCTGCTGGGATTCCCTCCATGGCTCTGGGGAGCCCTGCTTCTGAGGTACAAAGTTAGGGGTCAGCACACTAAGTGGTTACCTCCAGCTGTTTCAGGCCAGTATGAAGAGCAAATATGTGCCTAGAGAGAGCTGGAGAAAGCATCAGTCTTTAGGATGACTTAGATATTAAAAAGAAAAAAAAAAATTGCTTGGCCCAGGTAGTCTTGTCTGCAAAAGCTTTTCGCTTTTCAGTCTCCAGGTCTGGTGAGTAATTACAGGTGAGGGTGCTCTGCATGTTGCAGGAAGCCCAAGTCCTCACAGTTGCTCCCTCTGTGTCACTGGGACACAGCTCTGAGCACCGTTGTACTGTGTGGTGTGCCCACACTCCTCCTGCACGGAGTGTCTCCTGCCTGCTGCAGAAGCATCCAAAGTTCACACAGGCCTGCTGTGGTGTGCAGTGTGGCCCGCCCGAGCCCTAGGCCTCCTCTCCCTGCTCACAGAGGACACAGGGAGACCCTGAAGTTGCGCAGCTTCTAAATGACCATGCTCCCCACTTCCAAACTCCAAACCAGTCTTCCCAGATGCTCGTAGCTGGAAAGAAAGATAGAGGACTTCTAAGCTGCCCCTCACCAACCTTCCTCCAGCAGCCACTTGGCTTTTAAAGAGGAGGCAAGCTTTCATGTGTGGAAACAGTCTCCTCGGTTGCCTGCAGCGAAAACATGAGGGGAGGAGCCACGTGTGGCCAGGATCCCACCATCACTCTGTCACTAAGGTGCCTGGCCAATTCTGGAAGAGAAGCCATGGGCTTGGGTGTACTGGAGGCATCCCTGACACTGGGCTTCAGGGCTGAGTATCCTGGCTGCCCTTGGGGCCTCTGAGGCATCCACACTGACGATTGTGTCTCCAGTCCCAAGCCAGAGCCCTCTGGGCATGCTGTGTGGGAGCCTGCTGCCCTGGATCCAGGGGACCACCAGACAAGTCCTCACCTCTGCAGCAGCCTCCTGCCCTCTCCCTCCTCCCTCTCCCCCTTCTCCCTTTTGTGATGCTCCATCCCCCAAAGGTTATTCACCCAGAGCCCATTTGGCACTCAGTTTGGCTGTGGTGGCTTTGAATTGCTGCCTTAGTGGCCAGACTCACACTCACATCCTCATGGGGCTCCTGTCTTAGTCACTCTCCTTCCTGCTGGACAAAATACCTGGCACCTGCCCTTCCCGGGAGGGGAGGGTCACTGTGGCCATGCCATGCTAGTCTTGCTCCTCAGACAGCGGGCAGCTGGCGGGAGGGGCTGGGTAGAGGAGAGCTGTTCCCAGAGAGGTGGCCAAGAGGCACTGAGGAGGAGACGACCCTTCCTGTCCAGGCTCGGTGAGCCCCCCACCTACCCCCCACCTAGCCCACCGCCCGCCTGCAACATAATCACCTCCCAAAAGCCCCACCCAGAAGCAAGGAAGCCCTTGGAGGACAGCTCCCCAAATCCTCCTCACACCCCTGACCCCACACTCAGCTGGCTGCTGGCAGCTGGCTTCCTGCAGAAGGTGGCAGTGAAACTCAGTCGGCATGAACTGCAGCCTGAGCCGTCTCTTCTCAAGTTTTCCATGCTTCTGGGTTTTTATGTAACTCAGCTTTTCTGATAAGGAAAGAGCGATTCATATAATATCAGTTCCAGGGAGACTGTAGTTCACACACAGCTGTCATTCTTATTTTTGATGTCATAAACACTGGCTGAGCAGAGGAAACGATGAACTAATACTAAAAAAAGGGCTTCACTAGGCAGGTGTTGGTTTTTGCTGTTTAGAGTTTTCTGTAAACAAGACGTTGACAGCGCACACATGAAACAGACCTGCGTGACACGTGCAATGTACTATGCTGTGTAGTAAAATGCTCCTGTCCACCTCCTGCCCCTCCCCCCACTTTCCTTCCATGGTGCTTCCTGTTCCTCAAAAGGGACCATAAATAGATGTCAAGTAACTGAACAAATCTGTTGTGTTTTCATAAATTTGCAATTTGCCTATTATTTCCATAAAATAATACATGGAAAGTCAGAAACTTGAACGGTGCTGTTATGTTTACTTTATAAAACAAACCTCGTGATTTTCCCCTGCCTTTTTCCTCGTGAGCACACCTGCGTCTTTGTCTGTCTGGAGGCTGCACTTCCACCCAGTCTCGATCCCCGTGCTTCACAGGCATCTGCAGCAGTTTTCCAGAGATGCCCAGAATCACCCTGTAAGCAGAGGCCCTTGGTCGCTCCCAGCAGCAGAGAGATCAGAATACACAGGATCGTGCCTGTTCCAGGGTTCTGAAGAGTGGCAAGAGGTTTCTAATGGAAATCACTGTTTGCTCAGCAAAAGCAAACAACGCATGGGCTTCTCGATGCCGGGGGGTAGGCCCTGCATGGACAACACAGAACACAGGGCTGTGGGTGAAATCACTCAAGCACGATGCTATGCAAATACGCTACCCTTGCTCGGCAGGTGGGAACAGGTGTGTGGGTTGCCGGACACCTGCTGCACCTCAGCCCACAGGCTCTTTCCCTCCAGAGCCATGGCGGTTGCCAGGTGATGAGCTGCAGCACAGTGGCATGCGTGAGTTCAGTCATTATCATGCAACTTTTAGCAGTGGTCTCTTCACCAAACCAATGCTTCCCTGAGCATTGAGGCAGAAGAGGCGAGCTCCCTTTCTGGACCTGTGGGTCCTCATCAGTCTGTTAGTGACATGTTGTCTGCCCACAGGATGCCTGGAGAACCATATCTGACCTGTGACACCAGGCCAAGCTTCTCTCCAGCAGGATGGGAGGCTGGGCTGAGCAGCAGAGACCCCTTACTTGCCATGCTGTGCAGCTGGTCTGAGTCCTGGAGCCAGCTGTGGACAACAGGACTTTCCAGAGGCTTGGGCAGAGGGCAAAGGCCACCCACAATTTCTGTCACCAAGGACATTGACCTGATGGGTTTTTGTCAAGCACAGGTCAGCGAGGACATTAAGACAAACAGAAATTGGAGCACAGAAAATTCTGGAGCATTTGTTGTGTCCCAGCAGTCACACAGATGCCCTAATAGCTCTAGGAGTCTGGGGGCACATACTTCTTCACAGAGATGGCCCAGAAAGGCAGAACATCCCAGCAGCTGACCAAGGGACCAGCACCCTTCTGTGTGTCCTTGGTCTCAAGAGCCTGTCACGGGATGGAGCTCTCCCAGTTCAGCATTCAGGAAACTGTTGCCGGAGCACCGAGGCACATATCTTCAAGACCCCTTGGCACACTCAGTCCAAACAGGCCCCTTGCAAGCCCGGCCTGATTTCATTTCAGGGACTTAGAGGAAGCCACAAACTGGGTTCAAGCCACAGTACTGTGCCACACTCCACAGAAGACTTGGGAAGGCACCCTCTTGGTCTGTGCTGGACCAACTGGTCCTCCTCCAGTTCTTTGCTTGTAGGCAGCCTGCCCAACTGCCTCCACGGCACCCTGAGTTTGTGTCTCCCTCTCTGGTCATGAGTCAAGACACCTCACACAGCTCCATTTCTGAACACGGCCACGTTCTGAGGCTCGGGGAGGATGAGAATTCTGCAGCATGTTGTTCAGTCTTGCTTGGTGGCCACCTCAGACTTCCTTCATCACTGAGGCAAACATGTCAGGGGCAGTGGCCTCCATCAGGGTGGGACTCAGCACTCAGTCTCCCTGGCTTGCTCAGGAAATGGGCACCCAGTGCCAATGTGACAGCAACCCCAGGCCGTCTGGACAGTTCACCCAGCCAGAGTCCTTTCAAGTGCAAAAGGCCACAGATGAGTTCTCCGTCCACCCCGCCCTGT
This sequence comes from Dinomys branickii, assembly GCA_004027595.1. Classification (NCBI taxonomy): domain Eukaryota; kingdom Metazoa; phylum Chordata; class Mammalia; order Rodentia; family Dinomyidae; genus Dinomys; species Dinomys branickii. The sequence goes on from PVLD010011335.1 coordinate 29,153, forward strand.
CCCCCTGCAGGGCTTGTTTCCCTAACTGCCCTATGCTGTCCCTGTCCTCGGCTATCCTAGGCCTCCACCCTAATGTCTACTCCCTGAGTCTCTGCTGAGCTTGGCTAGTTAGTCGGTGGCATCTGCTCTTCTTCTTGAGAATCCTCTGCCACTGTCTTGACCTGCTTTCTGGTGGTGGAGCAGGATGCCAGACTGTGTGATTTGTAACCTGTACAGGCTTACATAGCTCATGGCACTAAAGGAGGATAAGTCCTGGCACTGGTGTTTTTGTCCTGTGTACAACACAAAGGCAAGTGAGCTGCTCAGTGCCAAGAGGTAAAAAGTTGTCTTTTTACCCAGAACCACTGCTGTGATAACCAGTGCTCTCCTGAGGTAACCAACCTGCTCTGGGTGACAGCAACGACCCTTTCACCTTCAGAGTCCCTGTGATGGGGCCACCTCTAAAAGAGCTTACCTCTTTCATTGTGTTTTGTTTTGATTTTTGTTTTTTCTTGAGGGAGGGTCAAGCTGGCCTCAAACTCATGGTGATACTTCTGCCTCACCCTCCCCAGTTCGGGGATTACAAGTGTGTACCACCCATGCCTGGCTGAAAGATCCTATCTCTTAAAAACTTTCACAGCATATAGCCAGGCGTGGTGGTGCATGCCTGTAATCTCAGCATTCAGGAGGCTGAGGCAGGAGGATCATTGTGAATTTGAGACCAGCCTGGGTTACAAAGTGAGCTCAAGGCCAGCCTGAACTGCATAGTGAGACCTTGTCTCAAAAAGACAAAAAAGGAAAAACAACCTTTTGCAGCGGCAATTACATTTTGATGTGTTTGTGTTGTGGACGAATATTCAGCTATGTCATCAGGCTGTCATCTCACTGGGACCTCTGCTCTGTGATTTTCTTATTTTTTATAGGAGGCTGGGCTGTAGGGTTCATTCTAACATTAAGCTCAAATATGGATAATCTTTCCAGTTCTTTTCTTTCACATGTTGTGTTTTCATCCTTTTCAGAGAAAACCAAATAAATATTCCACATATTCCAAAGGGGAAATTTGATTTCCAGATCTAATATCTAGTAATTCCGGGAAAGAGAATGACAGGGACATCCTCACTGAGCTCATGGTCTGGACCAGGGCGCCAGAGCCCCAGGAAGCTGTGTCCTGCAGCAAGAGGGATCCTGTGTCTTGACAGATGCAGTGTCCTATGGAAGTGACAGCCCCTGCCCCCATGAGTTCTCAGAGGTCGCTGCAGCTCTCTGGACCTGTGCACTCAATACAGCAGGCTCAGTGCAGTGCTCAGTGATTTGTGAAGACTCTGCCTGATTCTACTCTCGTGTGGCTTTGACCAAACAGAACCACAGGCTCTACCTCCTGAGTAACAAATCCCAAGCTCCCGAGGGGAACTTGTTCTATTCTACAGCTTGCGTACCCGAAGTCCTCCATGTCCACGCAAAGGTAGAGAGGGAGAGGGCTGGACCACGGCAGAGCACACAGCCAGCACTGCAGGAACCTGAACATAGATACTTTTCCACGTCCCCAAGGGTGCACCCTGGAACCAGTCACAGCCAGCAAAGCCTGGGCACTGCCCAGTCAGGGCAGAGGCAGCCCTAGGCCCTGATGGAGAACTGGACAGAGCTTGGCACAGGTCCTGCATGATGCTGTAGGTCCTTCCTGCAGAGAGGACCTGCCCAGGATGCCAGCCGCCCTTCCAGCCTTGGTGGTAGAGCTGCCCCCATGTGGGCCATGCTGGGCTAGGGGCCACAGAGGGACTTTTGAACCAGTGAGCTCAGCAAAGCTTATTCCAACCCAGCTCAGCTGGGGCAGCAGCCCAGGCCTCCTGGGGCCACTGGCAAGCACCCTACCAACGACCTGTGGGTCTGGGTGCTGTCTATGGGGTGCTGCATGCCCCGTGATCATTGCTGCCTGGCTGTGCTACCTTGGGGAGCAGAGCTGTGGTGAAGGCACTGGGAGAGGGGAAGCCAGTGTGCAGAGGAGGAAGGCAGCAGACAGGCTGAAGCACCCTCAGGCCTGTGGGTCTGCCACTTTCTAAAGGACGGACTGTGTCACTATTCAAGGAGGGCCCAGGGCACTATCAGGCCTTCAAGTGACCTTTGTACACTCCTGGTTTAATCTGCTGTTCCTGGTCCCATGGACACATGTGCACACATGTGTACATCCACTACAGGGATGCAAGCATGTGCGTGTGTACATGCATTGCGTGGGTGCTCCCACATGTGTACATGCAAGTGCATGGGTGTGCACATGTGTGCAGACATGGAAAACGTGGTGCTTCAGATAACACACATGCAGCCTTCTAACCTTGGAACACTGGCCCCCTTCTGCCAAGTATACAACACTGGCACCCTGTTCAAGTTTGACTGTTCAGGGCCGAGGTTGGCAGAGCTGGGATGGATGCACTCTTGGAAGCACCCCGTCCAGACCCTGCAGGAGCCAGGTATTATCACCAAGTATCTGCTTTGTGCCTATTTTTCTAATGCACCTGCCTTTTCTAAATTTAGAGCAGCCTTCTGAGATTTAGATAAAGACAGCTTTGACATTTTTATCTTAATTGTCTCATTTCTACTAAGTTGTTTAAAATACTACAATCAAACACCTTCTGCAACAGTGGAGGGACTGGGTTAATTTGACAGTAATATGAATGAGCTTGTCCTTTCAGGGGAAGTCTAATTATTGAGGATTAAATACCCTGCTGCTTTCTGAAAATACAAAGCGGGATTCAGAGGAAGATTCCCAGAATACTGTGACAATAGCTGACAGCAAAGGAGCGCCCCCCGGTTTTCCTCTAGCTGTGTCCTCATTATAATGTAGGGCTGTGGTTAACCAGGGTAGGCAGCACTGCAGCAATCACAGATATAACTCAGCAGATCCTAATGAAAACAGAATATTCTATGGAGTTAAAAATCAATAGATTTTAGCCGGTCATATGCTAATGACGACTCAAGTTCTTTATCAGTCTCTTGGGGTTGAGGAAATGGTAACCATGAGCCCTGTTTGCGTGCAGCGGGTCAGCACTTTCTGTCCTGGGGTCCTTCTAACGCCCCTGTTCCGCCCTGTGCCCTGGCTGCGGAAAGCACAGGGCTCTGTTATGCAGTATTGATTTAAGGACGGATTTGTCCCCGTCTGTTCAGAAAGAATACTGAGGGCGAATTGCAGGGGTCTCCTAATTGGATTCAGCATGTTTCATATTAACTAATTAGGAGTTTCCTTTTTGTGTGTGCTAGCTTGCTTTTTTGTCAGCTCAGCTATTTTAATCCTCTTTATTCAGTGCAGCTAGATTGTAAAATTCATTATTCTCCCTTAAATATCGGGCAGTGCGCTCTGGGACCCACAGAGGGGACTGCGGATGCTTGAGACCCGCACGGCCGCTCCTCACAGTCCCACGTGTTCCTGAGAACTCCCTAGCATGCCCCCCACCCACCAGCCCCCTTAAGGGCCCACGCCTGTCGCATCTGGGTTTGCAAAGCAGAAGGTGGAAGGGCCACTGCTGATTTCCCAGGGCCGGAAGGGAGCAGTCCAACAATCACCCAGCGGCTTCCTCCCCTTAGCATTGTGGGGTGTCTGGGGCCGGGTTCCGGAACTGAGACGTCCTGAGTCCAGTTCTGTCCAGCCTTTGTCCTGAGGGCCGAGTTTCCAAGTCCCGGGCTCTTCTCAAAGCCCACAGACACTCTGGGCTGGGGCCAGCGGGCAGCGAGGGCCCGGGGGTGGGGAGTGGGGAGCGGGCCTGGTGGGGCAGGGTAGAGGTGGGCGCCAGCCCCGAAAGGGCTGTGGAGGGAAGAGCAACGCCCTGTCCAGTGCAGAGATTGCCCCAAGAGGAAGGCGGGGCAGCAGCCAGCATACAGTAAATTCTATGTAGTATTTAAGAAATAAAATTCTGCGCCGGGCACGTGGCACACTCCTGTACATGCGGCACTCTGGGAAGCTGAGACAGGAGGGTCACAAGTGCCAAGCCAGCCTGGGCAGTTTAGTGACTTCACAAATCCTTGCCTTAAATATAAAACAAAAAAAATTTTAGGCGGTGGAGACACGGCCAAAATAAAGCCTCGGAGGTGCAGAGCATAGCCCTGGTTCTGTGGACCCCTCCATGCTTGCTCACGCCCAGTCGCAGCCGGGGAGCCACGCAGACCTGGATGCTCTCCTGTGGCAACAGGGCCGCAAAAAGGTCTCTGCCTTGCACCCACTTCCCAGGGTTGCTGACCCCATCTGTGCTCAGAGGCACCCGGGGCACCCTAGCTGGGTGGACCCAAGATGGCTCCTGGGCATAGTCAGACAAGCGCATGCGCCATGCTTGCACCAGGACAGCTTGAAGCCTTCTTCAGTGTTACACTGTGGCCTTTCTTTCCCTAGACGTGCACATTGCAATGCAAATCTGAGCCGATTATCTCCGCACTCTGGGAGGATGAGACAGGAGGCTCTTGACTTTAAGCCCAATGGGGGCAATTTAGTGAATTACAAGACCCTGTCTTAGGTCTGAGTGTCTAATGAGGGCTGTTGGTCCCAGATGACGCCTTCTGTGTTCATGCTCTGCCGAGGGTGAAAGGCACCAACTTCCTCTGCACACAGTTTCCAGGACACCAGTCCCAGCAGTGAGTGCTGAGCCTGCCTCGATGGCTTCTTGAAGGTCACCCTGGGATTGGGAAAACATGACTTTGAGGGCACAGAATCCCATCCGTGGCGGTGTCTTTCAGCCGCTTTTGGCCATCTGGTTGTCCTCTGGGTCGTCACTTTTTTCCTGCAAACCCAGCCCCTCAAGATCACCAGACAGCAAGGCAAAAGTAGGAGGGGGACTCTGGGCCGGAGGCACTGCAGGTGCTGCCGGCTTCTGCTGTGTTCCTCTAGTGCGGTGCAGCAGGGTCTGCAGGGCCTGGGAAGGGGCTGCCCACCTCACTCTGCATGTCTCCTCCCTGGGGAAGGAGGCAGCACCCTGCAGAGCTGCTCTCTTCTCATGTCTTTGATATGGAGTGAAAGAAAAATGTACCCATAAAATAAAGTAGGGGAACAGGATGGTTGACAGCCAGATCCTTGCAGTCCACAGAAGAACATCTCCACCCGCGGACAAGGGGCTCCTCTCCCGGCCTTGCCCCCATAACGAGGTGCGTGAGTCCCTCCCGTCCCCAGGGTAACCATTCTCTGCCCTCTGCAGCCTCCCTGTCCACAGGAACCTGAAGGAAACCGCAGCCCTTCCTGTGTGCCCGTACCCACGGTCTAGCAAGGGTCATCTCACTCATTGGCTCTGGCTGGTTTGCTCTTGACCTCGTTCTGTAGCGAGATTCCATTCATCACCCCCACCCTGAGTGTCCCCAGCCTTTAATTTCAGTAGAGAAGATAACGCACCAAGTGCCCCATGGCTGCGGTGAATGGACACAGCTGGGCGAAGGCCCCTCCACCACGTGTGTGACCCAGTGTTGACATCACAGGGGAAGATGCATCAGGGGTGCTGGCTGAGCAGGTCCAGGGCACTCATGAAAACTTATAAAAAGATAGAAGATGCTTATCATTTACAAGCCACCAAGGGAATCATTTAAAATAAGCCCTTTGACACAATGCAGAAAAATAAAACCAAAACTAGCAACCCAGATGGCACAGGAGGGTAAATAGCTCCAGCCCACTTCCTCAGTCAGCTGGAAGGGCAATGCCAAGGCTGTTTGTCCTGGCTGAGATGCGGTGGGGATTTGGGCTGGCGGCTGCATCCTGGGGAGCTTTGAGCTCAGTGTTTGTCAGAGGGCATGACACCCAGAGAGGTCCTTTCCCATGTTTCACCCCACTTCATCTGATAGCACTGAGCACAATTAAAGAATGTCATTTCTTGCTAATGAATTTCGAGGAGCTACAAATAGCTGACTAACACATGCACTTCCAAACTGGAGCTTGCTTTATCTGTCTGCACACAGTGGAAACCAGAGAGTTTCTGTTTTACCGTCAGGTACAACAGTGTACCTTGCAATCTAAATTAGAGAAAATTTAGAGAGAGTTTTATTTTGTCCATAAAGTAAAGTGTCCCCTTGGGAATTTGCTTGAAAAACTGTGGAAGAAAGGTTAAGGGTAAAGAAGCGAAGGTGAGTAAATTAATGTCTGACATAAGATATATTCAACTGCTCACTTTACTAATAGCTATGTAACACTCTAATTTTTGAGTTGGCTCTTTGACGTGGTCAGGTAATTCTGGAAACTCTGCCACTGACTGACCCATCCTAGCTGCTCTTTGGGCCTCAGACAGCTGGGTGATCCAAGGGCTCAGATTTGGCTTCATTGCCACCAAGCTGTTGGCAAGCCACCCCTGATCAGTCCCTGTCCCTAGTCAGGACGAGCCTGGCCCTGCCCCTGTGCTGCTGCTGGTGCTGGGAGACTCCCCTAGGCCCACAGTAGCTCAGTCTCTGCCTCGGGGAGAGATGGGCCATTTAGGTTCCTTCCACCTTGGCTTTACGTGCACCCACATAATAGCAGGGCTGCTGATGCCACTCAGCACCTACATGGCCAGCGGGTTCAGGGCTCCTCCCAGAGCAGGGGCAAGCCTCCCAGGGCCCTTGGGCTCAAGGCATTGGGGTCCCTTGTGTCCCCACTCCCGTATCCTGCAAGCCCAGCATTGGCCCACCTGATTCCAGCCACTGAGGATCCCCATAGAGCCTGGACCTGGGCCTTCCAGACCTCAGGGCTCTTCTCTTAGGCCCACAGCATCCCCAGGGCACACGGGGTATGTGGGGATGTGGGGGGATGTCCTAACTCACACTGGGGCAGCCAGAAAATCAGGTGCTCCCTGGTGCTTGGTGCCATCTGCCCCCTCACGTGGGCCCGAGGCCTGCTGGGCTTCAGACACCACACCGGCAGGCTTGGAGGAACAGTTTTTGTTCTCTCAGCTCTAATAAATCTGGGCTCCCCCAGACCACAGGGGGTCTCCTGAGACCCCCCCCCCGAGTCCCCATCATCCTCTCATTGTCAGCCTCCAGCACATACAGCCCCGCCATAGGTCTCTGGCCCAGTCTGGTCTAGGGAGGGGTGAGCTGGAACTGTCCCCTTTCTCACAGCTCTTGGTGGGGCAGACACGTGACCTTCACCCCAGGTAGCTGCTGAGCATCAGGCTGATCCATTTCCAGAGCCCAGAGGATTAGAAGAAACTTATCTCCCACCATCTGTTTTGTGAAGCTTAACTTTGGAACTCAAAAGCCAAGGTGACAATCAGAGCCTCTTGCTCTCCTGTGGGACAATCAGGAAACTGAGCTGGACCCTGGGAAGTCCTTGTTCCTCAAGGAGGATGATAAGTCGTAGAAGGTTCCATGAAGGACTTTGCTGTCAGTCCACACTAAGAGGTCCATGGGAAGAGAAAGGTGGCCAGTTGGTGAAGGGGCTGGAGCGATCTTTGATCAGCCAGTCACAGAAATGAACAAAGAGGGAGGCAAGGTGGAAGGTGGAGAAATCAGTGGGGTTGAAGAAGTGGAGGTTGACAGGAGCCTTGAGGACAGCCTGGTCAATGATGGAAGGTGGGCAGGGAGACAGGGAGTTGGACAGAAGACGGAAGCCGCGGGGATCTTGAAGAGAGAGGAATAAACAATAGAGGAATTGGAGGTATTGGGAAATGGGCATGAGGGGAGCAGGAGAAAGAGGACTTACGGTTAGGGGCAAGTGATGTGTGGATGGAGAGGTCCGTGATGTGACAGGTCTGAGGCTCACGGTCTACTTCAGAGGTGGTTGGTTGTGGACCTGAGGGGGCAGGTGTCCCTGGCTGGGATGGACTGGCTGGAGCCTTGGCGACCCTCCCAGGTTTTGGCACCAAATGATAAATGATCCGGCTGAGACCCGCACAGAACCAGACCAGACATTCTGACACAAGAGGGGCCTTTATTGGGCAGAGGAGCAACACAGCGTGCTGCCTAGTGGGCCAGGACAGCACTAAGCAGAGCAAAGCATGGGGTTTTTAAGCTTTATTCCAGGAAGGGTGTCCTCAGGCCAGAACAGCCCAAGGGAGGTGGGTTGTTCATTACAGGTGAACATCTGGTTCTGCCAAGGTAGGTGAGGGAGGAGTTGGCTTTTGTGACCCAGGGGAACTGGAGGGGAACAGGTGAAGGGGAAGGAATTTAACCCCCCTGAAGGAGGGTTGCCTTATGACTTATCAGAAGAGAGCCAGAGAAGCAAGGGTCTGAGGACAGGGGTCAAAGGGTGCCAGCACTCGGTTTCCCTGAAAGATTTTCCTTCTAGACTCCTGAGCTCCATGAGGAGCTGCATGTGAGAACAAGAACTCTTTAGACTGAAGGAAATAAATCTGTGTATTACTTTCCCATCCAAGAGTCTGGAACAACCTTCCCAGGAGAAAAGCCAGCCATTCAGCCATAAAAGCAAGCTTCTTCCTGTGAGAAAGCCCCGTCCAAAAGTGTACACACCCAGGTTCCTCGCTGTTTCTTCCTTTTGCCCCACAGTCTTCACTGATGTCCTCATCTCCATGGGCCTTGGCCTCTTGCAGTGACTGTGGGAAGGGGGGAGGCTGCATGGAAATCTGCCTCAGTGTAGGACAAGAGATCAAGATGAGGGGGCTCCAGCTCCTGAAGAGAGGATCAGGGAGGTGAGCCCCACCCAAGCTCTCTAGAAGGCTTTGCTGCCCTGCCCTACACAGAGGGATGTGTCTGAGAGGACCCTCCCACCCCTCACCACGAAAAAAAATCATTAAAGCCGTGTTGCTCTGGTGGTGAAGGCGCCTTCAACACATGATTACTTGGGGTGGGAAATGGAGCAAGCCTTGCAGTGATGCCTTTACAAGAACTGGTAGAACTTTCAGATAGCCAGTTGACCTCCAGGCCACTCTCCAGGGTGGAAGTTAACTCCCCAGGAGTCCCCTGAAGGACCAGTGACACTGCCCAGCATAGACATATCCACTGCACCAGGTTCCTGCCACCTGCCCCCCACGTCTTCAGCTGCACCTGAGAGATGAGGTCCTGTGCTCTGGAATCTATGAGAGGCAAGGGCCACTGGGTCTTGTATCCTGGCCAGCATAGGAGCTACCGAAATATCCAGGACAACCTCACAGGGCAGTCTCTCCACCAGCACACAGACAGGCAGGTGTGCTCAGGGCAGACCCTGTATGCCCTGGATGGAGCAGGCATAGCAGCAGATGACGAGACTACTCACCAGCACTTTCTGGGTCCACAGCCACAGGATCCATTTCAGCACCAGTGTGGGTGTCTGGGTGCCCCACGTGGCAGCTGTACAGGAGGCAGAGCCACCTGCTGTTGAGCCAGCCAGCACCCCAGGAAGCCAGGCCCTCTAGGAGGTTTCATCAAGTCACTGTGGTGCAGCGGACCTTTCCAAACCCTGGACCTACAGACGCTCACTTCAAACTGAGGGTGGCCAGCATCATCACCTCATCTCCCACCTAGGAGCCAGGCTGTGACAAGAGTCCAACCTTGGCATCAGTTGGCTCTGAAGTTTCTCCACCCCAAGAATGGTACCTTTCAGGACAATCATGTGAACAAGTGAAAGGAAGGCGCTCACAACAGGTGTGCACATTTTCCCAGCCAGCACATCCACCTCTAGTGCTCATGACTTAGTAAAAAGAATCCCTGACCCCGGGCACTGGGTTCATCTGAGGTGCGTGCTGGCTCACAAGTCGAACCTGCAGCGTGATGTCCCCCACAGCCGAGGAGGCTGTCTCTGTTGCGTTTGCTTTGATTTAGTAGATTAAGCATCTGATTCAGCAGAAAATACACATTGTGTCAACAGGTAACAAGCACGTCTGACTTTACTCTCGATATATGTGGCTCAACTGGCTCAACTATTTCTTTTTAGTTGGTGTTTATTTTTCCTATGAATGATTTATCTGCTTTAGAATGAACTGTGTCAGCTCCTGCACACGGTATATTAATTTCAGGGTGTTATGCAAACATTTCCTTGGTAAGAAACCTTATTCCATCTTTATTTGCTCTCACTGGCAACATTGTATCCCTTATTTGACTTAAAAAGCTTTTTCTCAGTATACTGTTCTCCTGGGGAAAGGGACCCGGGACACATGAACAGCAAGTTTTGTTTGAAAACATTTTCATCACCTCTGTTTGACATATTAAGCATTTTTCTCCAAATATTAAATATGCTATCATGTAGTTATATAAAGCTAGGTCACATAGCTTCATATTTATAATCAAAGATTGCATTATTGAGAATTTAAGGGAGTTTTAAACTATTTGAAAATATCCTTGACACCTAACCTGTGGTGTGATGAAGTCCAGAGGCCAGATACTACCATTCTCAGGGTGTGGATGCCCACAGCTAGTAAGGATGATGGCCTGGACGGGCTCCTCCATACCTGTGCTCCTCTGTGCACTGACTCTCAGGCCAGCTTCCCATGCCACAGAGCACTCTAGACCCTCACGTCACCCTGGCGGCTGATCCAGAACAGCACTGTGCATCAGGCTAGTGCCAGGCCTGGAGCCATCACTGCATACCAGGAAGCACCTGGGCTGGAAGCATCGATGTACACCGGGCAATATCTGACCTGCGAGCCTCACTGCCCACATGTTATCTCCTGACTTGGTTGCATTTATAAAATCTTAAGAGTTTTAAGTACTTTAAAAATATTTGTAACTATGGCTCTATCACCATGGAGAGGCCGATCTACATAATAGCATAACATAGTATAGCATAGCATAACATAACATAGCATAGTGTAGCTTAGCAACATAGCATAACAGTAGTGCCAGGTTCAGCTCCACAACCCACAAAGGCAGTGTCTGATCCTAAACCATCACTCTTCCTCAGGCTCATGCCTGAGCAGGAACTGGTACTGCAGTGTGCATGTGCACATGTGTGTGTGTACACATGTGTGTGGGGCATATGTGTGTGTACATGTGAGATTTGGTGGTATAATACGCATACAGTACAAAGCTCTGCTCAAATTTCGGTGTTTGGGTTACTCTGTAAGTATTTCAAGACACATAACATATCCATCTCTCCAGAATGTCCCTTCCTGCCCCTTCCCAGTCAACCTCATTCACACCAGAATCAAAGAAACATCTGGCTCCTACCCACAGAGCTTAATCCTTGTTCCAGAAAACTTCACATCTGTGGAGCTGTGCAGTGTCCCTGTGTGTCCACTTCTGTTCATTGAGTGTTTAGAGTGTTTAGAGTTCTGCATTCATTCCTGGGCCGTGTGTGTCCATGCTGAGTTCCTCGCGCTTCCCACAGTGCACAGGGCTCCCGGGCAGAGTACCTGCCCTGTCTGTCGTGCCTGACCCCCACAGGTCAAGCAGCCACGACTGTCCACGAAAAAGGGTTTCAGCAGACAGAGCTTCATTTCTTTTGGCTAAATATTTAGGAATGACACTGATGGATCATGGGATACATGTATATTTAAAACTTTAAGGAAACTAAAAATTTTAAAGTCGTTTCAATATTTTAGATTCCCATTCCCCCAAATAATAATTTGTTCTATATTCTTCCAAATATTTAGTGTTTCCAAACTTTTAAAAGTTTTAATCTTTCTAGTACATATATAGTCAGACCTCACAGTGGTTTCATGTTGTAATTTCCTGGAATTAATGTTAAGCAGTTTCTATTGGCTATTGTATCTAGTGTTTGTTTTTCTTTTTTAGCTGTTAGAATTCTTTACATATTCTCCATATGTAAAAGAATTACTTGAAATTATGTATTCTCTATATGTCAAGAAATACTTGAAAATATTTTTCAAGTATACTACTTCTAATGCATCACTTTGTAACTTATATTTGTGGTACTAAATTTTGATGAAGTGAAGTTTTTAACTATGATGAATTTTCATTTAATATTATTTTATTTTGTGATTCAAGCCTTTTTATTAGATGAGCAACAATGGTTAACACATTGCATAACTCAGAGTACAAGAAGCAGGCATTTAATTGTCCTAACCATATTGGTGCAAATCTTTTTTCAATGAGTTAAGAGAAATTAGTAGTATAACTATTTTAACTATCTTGTGTGTGTGTATTTTTTCCCTTCCTTCTTTTGCCCTTTCCATCCCAGTTTTTCTTTCTTTTTGAGCAGTTTTTACCCTGTCACAATATCTATTGTACATTTTGGATCTTATTTACTCTCAGCTTCTCACACTAAGGAGACAATACAATGTTTACACGTGAGTCGGACTTATTTCACTTATGTCTTGCTCTTGTGATTCATCCACCTGCCTATAAAAGTCTCCAGTTTATCCTTCTTTATGGCTGGTTAGTACTCCATTGTATAAAAAGACCACATCTTTTTATCCATTCCTCAGTTGATGGGCATTTGGATTGTTTCCCAGATCTAGCTATTACAAATTGTACTGCTATACGCATAGGTGCACATATATCACTGTAATACAATGTTTTTAATTTTTTTTGGAAGGTACCCAGCAGAAGAATAGTTGAATCAAATGGGACCTCTAATCCTAGGGTTTTTTATTTTTAAAAATAAAAGAGTGAAAATATATTAACAAACACATACATTTACAAAATAACACAAGAACAATCAAAGCAATACTGAAATTCAGACAAAGTGATAGATAACTAATGATGGTTGTTATATTACATATTGATTTCTTCAAAGTGGTTACTCAGGAAAACAAATATAGACATGTAAGATTGATGAAATAATTAATCATTAACTGTTCTTTTCAATAAACCTATAGAAGTCAGTTATGTAGTTATAGAAGTCAACTATGTTAGCTATCCTGTATATACATATATACATAATTTTACCCATCTTTCTTTTCTCTTTTCCCTCATCCCAGTTGCTCTTTACTTTTGAGCAGTTTCCTTTTGTTTCATGTCTATCATACCTCCTAATTTTATTCACTCTTTCAGGTCTTTACACTAGTGAGATAATACATTGTTTACACATATGGGTCTGATTTATTTCACTTATGAATATGGTCTCTAGTTGTGACCATTTACCTATAAAAGCCTTGAGTTTATCTTTCTTTATAGCTGAGTAATATTCCATTGTATAAAAATACTTGAATGGATATATTTCAATGGATAAAAATACTTTTATCCATTCCTCAGTGGATGGACTTTTGGGTTGTTTCCATGATTTGGCTATTACAAATTGTGCTGCTATAAACATGGATGCACATATATCACTGTGGTATGATGTTTTCAGTTCTTCTGGGAAAATACCCAGAAGGGAATAGCTGGTTTGAATGGGACCTCTAGACCTAGTTTGCTGAGGAATCTCCAAACTGATTTCCACAGTGGTTTCATTATTCTGCATTCCAGCATTTGTTATTGGTCAATTTCTTAATGCTAATTATTCTTACTGGGATGAGATGAAATCTCAATGTTATTTTAATTGACATTTCTCAAATGACTAATGATGTTGAACATTTTCTCATGTATTTATCTGACATTTGTATTTCTTTGTCTGGGAAGTGTGTATTCATCTCAGATGCCCATTTCTGGATTGGGTCTTTGAATTTGGAAGAGCTGTTGCTTTTTAATTCTTTGTATGTTCTAGATTGAAGTCCTTTGTCTGAGTAACAGTCAGCTAAAAATTTTCTCCAATTTGTGAGTTTTGTTTTACACTGCTGGTGATTTTTTTAGATGTGCAAAATCTTTTCAGTAAGATGAGATCCCACTTATTGATTCTTTGAAGTATTTCCCATCCGTTTTGGTTTTTGTTCATGAACTCTCTGCCTACCCCTTTGTCTTCCAGGTTTTTACCTACTTTCTCTTCCAATAGATTTAGTGTTTCTGTTTTAATATTGATATATGTGATCCATTTTTACTTGAGTGTTGTGCATGGTGATAGACTTGGGTCTATTTTCAGTCTTCTGCAAATGGCAAGCTAGTTTTTCCAGACCATTTATTGAAGAGACTATCTTTCTTCCAGTGAACTTGTTTGGCCCCTTTATCAAAGATTAGGTGGCTGAGTGCATTTGTGATTGTGGTTGTGGCTGTTTCTTCCAGTCTGTTCCATTGATCCTCAGGTCTGTTTTTTAGCCAGTACCATGTTGATTTTATTACAGAAGCTTTGTAGTATAATTTCAGGTCAGGGATTATGATTCCACCAGACTTGTCTTTGTTGCCCAAGATTGCTTTTGCTATTCTGGGTCTTTTCTGGTTCCAGATGAATTTTAGGAATGTTTCCTCTTGATCTATGAGGTATGTTAATGATAATTTAATGGGGATTGCATTGAATCTGTATAACACTTTTGGTAGTATGGCAATTTTCATAGTGTTGGTTCTTCCTACCCATAAGCAAAGGATATTTTTCCATTTACTAAAGTCTTCTTCAATCTCTTTTTTCAGAGTACTGTAGTTTTCGTTGAATAGGTCTTTTACTTCTTCCGTTAGATTGATTCCTAAATATTTTAATTTCTTGGATGCTATTGTGAAATGTATGGTTTCCTTAATTTCTGTCTCAGTCTGTTTGTTGTTTTTGTATAAGAATGCTATTGATTTTTGACTGTTGACTTTGTATCCAGCTACACTACTGAATTTGTTGATTAATTCAAGGAAACTTCTGGTGGAGTTTTTGGGTTCTTCCATGTAGAGTATCATGTCATCTGTCAATAGTGATAATTTCACTTCTTCCTTTCCTATCTTTATTCCTTTTATTTGTCTCTTTTTTCTAAATGCCCTGTCTAATACTTCCAGAACTATATTGAATAGGAGTGGTGACAGTAGGCATCCTTGTCTTATTCCTTATTTTAAAGTGAAAGCTTTTATTTTGTGTCCATTTAGTATGATGTTGGTTGTTGGTTTGTCATAGATGGCTTTGATCAGATTGAGGTAAAGACCATCTATTCCAGTTTTCTGTAGGGTTTTTAAAATGAATGTGTTACACTTTGTCAAAAGCTTTTTCCACATCTGTTGAGATGATCATATAATTTTTGTCTTTGGTTCTATTGATATGGTGTATAACATTTATTGATGTGCATATATTGAACCAACCTTGCATTCCTGGAGTGACTCCAAGTTGGTCATGATGTATGATTTTCTTGATGATTTGCTGCATTCTATTCTCTACTATTTTATTGAGTATCTTTGCATCTGTGTTCATTAGGGAGATTGGTCTATAGTTCTCTTTTTTGATTGGATCTTTCTCTGGTTTTGGTATCAGTATAATATTTGCCTCCAGAAATGAGTTAGGGAGAATTGCTTCCTTTTCAATTTCATTGAAGAGTTTAAGTAGTGTTGGGACTAAATCTTGTATGAATGCAATCCCTAAATCTTCTCTGGTGCAACCCTTGTGGAAATCAATGTGCAGATTCCTCATAAACTAGGATTAGGTTTTGTGTGTGCCAAATCCATAATGAGATGTGAATTTTGCTGTGAATCTTTGTAGAATTCTGACCTGACCCGCGGGTAGTTAACGGAGACTCTAGAGGGGGAGTGGGGATGAGAAAGGGACAAGAGACACGAGAAATGGAGACAAGACAGGATTTTGATCAAGTCTCGTTTATTAGGCAGAAAGCTTGGGTATTTATACAGTGCGGGACTGGGAGGTTGACGTCAGCAGGTAACTAAGCAATGGAGGGAGGTCCGGATAGCACGTGACTTATGGGAAACAGACACCTAACTCAGAAAAACAGAAACTTAACTTAAGATAGAAACTGAAACCTAATTCAAGAAGACTTTTAAGATGGTTGATATATTACAAAATGGACGCCGACCACAGGTCTCTCAGCGGTCTCCCACAGAATTCATCTGCGAATCTTTCAAAGCCCGTGCTTTTCTTTGTTGGTAAGCTTTTGATCACGTTTTCCATCTCATTAATTGACATTGGGTTGTTCAGGATTTTTAGATCTTCTTGGTTCAACTTTGGTAATTCATACATACCTAGGAATCTGTCCATTTTTTCTGAGTTTTCCATCCTGGTTGTCTAGGTGTTCAGCCACAAACAATGATGTCAGAAGATCGAGGACTGCCTGATTCCATGTCTCCAGGCAGCTCTGGGTGTGTGCAGGAGCCAAACGTGTGCTGCACTGGTGGTGATCATGGACCTCCTGTTTCTGTGACCTCTGGGAGATCAGGGCATGCGCAAAGCCTAATCCTAGTGTTTTGAGGAATCTCCACATTGATTTCCACAGGGGTTGCACCAGTCTATACTCCCACCAACAGTGGAGAAAGGTTCCTTTTTCCTCATAGCCCCCTCTCCAGCATTTTTTTTTTTAATTTT
>PVLD010011335.1:45366-65929 GCA_004027595.1 Dinomys branickii
TTAACACAAAAACATTAAAGGAAATACCAAATTGTAGATAAGATAGTAGGGAATTTGCACTGGATGCTGTATAATATAAAGTTATCTTCACTTCTGCTAATACAAAAACGACTGAGGAAATACAGAATTATAGAGAACATAGAAGGGAATTAGCTCTGGATGCTGTCCTACATAATGTTACCTTCACCTTTGTTACTCATTTACACAGATGATGGCCCTTTTGATCATTCAGTTTTTCTCCTCCCTCATCTCCGTTGCCCTACCACTCAATCAGTTATCTTCCCTGTGATAATAACTGTACTCCTGGGTTTATCTATATCCTTGGACTCTCCAGCATTTATTATTGGTTGATTTCTTAATAATAACTATTCTGTCTGGGGTGAGATGGCATCTCAAATTTGTTTTAATTTGCATATGAATGACCAGTGATGTTGAACATTTTTTCATATATTTATTTGCTGCCTGTATTTCTTCATCTGAGAAGTGTATATTCATCTCGGATGCCATTTTTGGATTGGGTCTGTAAATTTGAGAGGTCTGATTTTTTGAGGTTTTTATATGTTCTCAGTAGTAATCCTTTGAGGAACAGCTGGCAAACAATTTTTCCCACATTGAGGGTTGTCTCTTTACTCTGTTGTTGGTTTCTCTTGCTGTGCAAAACTTTGTAATATGAGATCTCAGTTGATTCTTCTGGTGACACTTATGGTGCAATCAGGGTTTTACTCATAAGATCTTTGCCTATACCAATGTCTTCAAGAGGTTTGGCTATTCTATCTTCCAACAGATTTAATGTTTCTGTTTTAATATTTAGATCTTTCATCCATTTTGAATTTAGTTTCATGCACGGTGAAAGATATGGGTCCAATTATAATCTTCAGCATTTCCTGTTTAATCTGTTTCAGAAAACTGTAGTTTTCAGTGTAGAGGTCTTTTACATCCTTCATTAGATTGATTCCTAGGTATTTCATTTTGTTAGATGCTATTGTGATAAGTACTGTGTCTCTAATTTCTCAGTGAGTTTTTAAAATTGTGCATAGGAAGGCTATCGATTTTTGAGTGTTGACTTTGTGTATAGCTACATGACTGAATTTGTTTATTAAATCTAGCAGTCCTTTAGTGGAGTTTTTGGGGTCTTCTCTGTAGCGTAGCGTGTCATCCATAAGCAATAATAATTTAACTTCTTTTCTTATTGTTATTCCTTTTATTTCTTTCTCTTGTGTAATTGTTATGGCTAAAATTTCCAGGACTATACTGAATAAGAGTGGAGACAGTGGACATCCTTGTCTTGTTCCTGAGTTTAGAATGAAAGCTTCCAGTTTTTGTCCTTTTAGTATGATATTAGCTGTTGGCTATTCCAATTTTCTGTAGGGTTTATTTTTTTTTTATCATGAATGGGTGCCAGACTTTGTTAAAAGCTTTTTCTACTTCTATTGAGATGATCATATGGCTTTTGTCTTTGTCTCCATTAATATGGTGTATTATATTTATTGATTTATATACGTTGAACCATCCCCACATCCCTGGGATGAATCCTACTTGGTCATGCTGTATAATCTTCTTGATTTGATTTGCTGATATTTTATTGAGGATTTTTGCATCTGTGTTCATTAGGGAGATTGGCCTGTAGTTCTCTTTCTTAGTTGAGTCCTCCTGTTTTGGTGTCAGGGTAATGCTTGCTTCCAGGAATGAATTTGGGAGTATTGCTACCCTTTCAGTTTAACAAAACAGTTTGAGAAGTAGTAGTATTAGGTGTTCTCTAAATTTCTTGTAGGATTCAGCTGTGAATCCATCAGGGCCTGGGATTTTCTTTGTTGGTAGGCTTTTAATTACATCTTTGATTTCATTGACAGATTTGTTTAGAATTTTAATATCTCCTTGATTCAGCTTTAATTCATATGTATCTAGGAGTCATTTCTTCTGCATTTTCCATCTTATTAGAAAACAGTTCTCAAAGTAGGTATAGATGATCTGTATTTCTGCAGGCATTGAAATTTCACCCTTTTCCTTCCTATTTGCATGGACTTGAGTCTTTTCTTTCCCTTTTTGATAAGATTGGCTAAGGGTTTGTCAATCTTATTTAAACTTTCAAAGAACCAACTCTTTAATTCATTGTTTTTTTTTTTGTATTGTTTTCTTAGTCTCCAATGCATTAATTTCTGCTCTGATCTTTATAATTTCCTCCCTTGTATGAGCTTTGGGCTTGGTATGCTCTCCTTTTTTAGAAGTTTAAGGTTCAATATTAAGTTGTTTATTTGTGTTTTCTCTGTTTTCCTGATACAGGTATTTGCTGCTATACATTTCCCTCTTTGGAGTGCTTCCATTGGGTTCCACAAGTTCCAGTATGTTGTACTGTCATTTTCATTTAATTGTAGAAACTGTCTAATTTTTTCTTTAATTTAATCTGAGACCCAATAATTGTTCAGAAGGATGCTATTTATTTTCCATGTGTTTATGACGTTCTTGTGGTTTCTTTTGCCATTGATTTCCAATTTCATGGCACTATGTTCTGATAATGTGCATGGGATAATTTCAATTCCTTTGCATTTACTTCAGCATGTTCTATGAGCTAGTATGTGGTCTGTTTTGAAGAATGTTCCATGTTCAATTGAGAAGAACGAGTATTCTGATGTGGGGTAGAACACTCTGTAGACATCTACTAAGTCTATTTGTTCAAAAATTTGGTTCAATTCTAATATTTCATTGTTGATTTTTTGTCTAGTTGATCCATCTTTTTGTGACAGTGGGGTATTGAAATCACCAATACAATTATATTAGTGCTTATTTGATATTTCATGCCCATTAATATTTGTTTTATATAGTTGGGTGCACTAGTATTTGTTACATATACATTTATGATTGTTATTTCTTCCTCTTGGATTGTTCTCTTTACAAGGAGGTAGTGTAGATTCTAATCAGCATTGGCTTGAAATTCACTTTCTTTGCAAATAGAACAATTATCTGATTTTTTCTGGGTTACTGTGACATGGAGTATTGTTTTCCATCCCTTGACTTTCAGTCTATGAATTTCTTTTTGAATAAAAGAAATTTTTTATATTAAATGTGTTTCTTGTGTGAGGCATATTGCTGGACCTTGCTTCTTGATCCATTTTGCATGTCTGTTTTTTGACTGGTGAATTGAAACCATTAACATGGATGGTTATTACTGATATGTATTGACTTATCCTTGCCATGTTATTTTCCTGTTGTTGGCTCCCCTCTTTTCCCCTGTCTGTTTGTTTGTTTGCCTTGCCTGGTAAATTCCTTTTGTTGAGGTTCATGGAATTGTAGTCCTTGTTATCTCTTTCTAGTATGTCCTTCAGTATATTTTGGAGAGCTGCCTTGGTGGTCAAAAATTTCCTCAGATATTCTTTGTCATGGAAGTATCTTATTTCTCCATCAGTTTTGAAAGGAAGTTTTTCAGGTTACATTAATCTGAGTTGGAGGTTATTTTCCTCTGGAGCTTGAAATGCTTCACTCCAAGCTCTCTTTGCCTTGAGGGTTTGTGCTGAGAAGTCAACTGTGATTCTGATGGGCTTTCCTTCATAGGTGATTTGTTTCTTTTCCCTAACAGCTTTTAATCTTCTATTTTTGTATTTCATTTCTGGAATCTTGATTATGATGCAACCAACTATAGATTTGCTTTTTGATCATAGCTAATTGGAGTTCTATATGCCTCATTTACTGTATATCAAATTCTTTTTCCCTACCAGGGAACATTTCTGCCATGATGTCTGAACAATTTTCTTTATATCATTTGTGCTACCTACTGCTTTTTCGTTGGCTCCAATCGGTCTTAAATTATTCCTTTTTTTTTAACATGATCTAGCAGCTGCTGGATTGATTTCTCATGGCTGCTTGCTATTTTTATTTTATTTATTTATTTTTTGGTATTGGGAATCAAACTCAAGAGTTTGCACTTGCCAGGCAGATGCTTGTGCTGCTGAGCTATATCCAATGCTCTGCTATTTTTAAGAAATTTTTTCTTGTCATGATTGCTAATTGCAAACCTGTCTTCTATATCTGATATTATGTCATCACATTGGCTGATTCTGCTGCACATACTTTTAATTGAATTTTTATCTTCCTGGATATGTGCTTGAATCTGCCTTATGGATTCCATTTCTGTCCTGCACTGAGTATTCATAGCTTCCATTATTTTCTTAAGCTCCTCTATTTTTTGGTCTATATCTGCTCTAGAGCCACTAACCATGGTTTTCATGGTAGATACCATCTCTGCAGTTATCTGAGAAATTCTTTCTGATTTGATTTTTTCTAGAGCCTCATTCAATTGATTTACTGTCAGCACTTCAGATGTCAGGTGGGTGGCTTCCAGATTGCCCCACCTCACTGTGCCCTGGGTTTGCTTTTGGTGAACTGGCTGTCTGGGCTTGCATCTTGTTTAAATGTCTCCTCATTTTCTTTTCTTTTTAATTCCTGATGCTTGTAAATTGCCTATGGTGAGTTGACTTATTGCTAGTATTGAAAACTCTTAAGAAATTATTACTTTTCATGAGATGTCTTCTAGGCGTAATTGGTTTTTGAGTTTCGAAACTTTTGCAAAATCTTGCCTCTTCAATTTATTAGGGATGAGGAATTGCTGGCTGGTTGGCCAGGCCCAGGTTCTTTGGTTCTGTGCCACAGTATTTTCTGTCACCCTTAGTTACTCTCAGTCTCAGAATACCAGGAAGAACAGCTGGTTAGAACAATTATGTCACTTTCGGCTAAAGTGGTACCATCAGCATTAACAATAGCATCAAACACAGCCTAGAAAATGACAGACTGAGGTAACCGTTCATTTGCTACCTTTGCCCTTGTGAACTAGGTTTGTGGTTATATAGCAAAACCTAAAACAAACAAGAGATAAGGAAGAGATAAAAAGAAGAACAGAACAGAACAACAACCACAAAGAGGCTAGACACCATATTCACACTCGTATAAAAACAAGATCAAGCAATGGAGAATAAAAAAACAAAAACAGAAACACTACCACCACAGCAAAAATCAAATGAGAGAGAGAGAGGGAACAAAGAAAGAGTCCACTTCCAGGTTCACCTCTGCTGTCACTGGTAGACAACATGTGGTGACAGAGTCCCAGTCCATGATGATTTATCTCAGCAAGCCAGCAATAGCTTTATGGCAGGTAGTGGATCATCTCAGCAAACCTGCACGTTTATTTCCCCTGAAGTTTAGTCTGTATTCTGGCCATGGATGTTGAGACCAGACACATTCAGCCTGCCTCGCTCAGTGCACCTTCTGCAGGTCTGAACACAGCCTGGAGCTGCTACATGGAGCCAGCAGCCACTCTGAGTTCTGAGCTCAGTCAGCCCCTCTCGAAGATGGCTCCTGCTCAGTTGCCCACTGCCACAGCAGGACAGAGTCCTCAGAGCTCACAACCAGCTAGGGCAGTCCTTCATGTCCACCTTTCCCCTCCACTGCTGTCTCTCCATGGAAGCCTCTGGGGTCACCAGTAGTCACCATGTCTGCAGGTTTGAACCTCTCCTCTCACATAGCAAGTCCTGACTCAGGGGAAGACTTGGCTGGCTACTTCCTTCTTCTTCGCTGAAATTTCTCCTTTCATTCTGTCCACGGGCTTCAATTCAGAGCTTTCCAGGGTCCAGGAGACCCATTTCCCTTTTTCTTGTCTTCCTGGTGTTGTTATACTCCAAAATCTGGATGGCAGCTCTCAGAGAGGCTCTTTCTCTGCTGCTAACCACTCCATCTTGGAGGTCCTCCCAATGTAAGCATTTCCAGGCTAAGAAACCTTTGCTTGAAAAGTGAAAAGAAAGTTCATTTTCATCTAGAAGATTTATTGTTTTACTATTATGTCTGCAATCTGTGTATTCATCATATGAGAATTCAGTTGTCCCAACACCATTTGTTGAAAAAATTTTCTTTTTTCTATTGGGCTTTTTTGGTACTTTTGTTGATAAGCATTTTAAACAATAACATAGACCTATTTCTGGATTTCTTAAACTGAGCCATTGATGTAGTTTGAAATCATGTTCTAATATCATGCTCTCTTAACTACAGCATCTCTCTATGGAGTTTAAATTCATGTAGAGTACAACCTTAGCTTTTTCCTTCATTTTAGTATTTATGGGTATATTAGTGTGTTTACTAATTTTTGTCTTATCTTTCCAAGTAAACTTAAATGATCTTGTCAATATTTTTAAAACTCAGTGTAAATTTTTATTGGAATGCATTGGTATAAATCTATCTTGAGAGAACTGACTAACACTATTGGCTAATTCAACCCAGTAACATGGTATATTGTTCTCTAATTTATATTTAAATTTTCCTCCATTATTCTTGTTGATGCTTTATAGTTTCCAGTTGAGTCCCACAAATCTTTTGCTGTCACTGCAGAGCTGATATTTTGATGCTATTGTAACTGGTATTGGGGTTTCCACTTCATTCTATAACTGTGCAGGTATATAGGAATATAACTTCTTGGCACTGAATTCTCCAACATGGTGACAACTTACCTGGTAAATCTTGAAGATTCTTTGGGCTTCTCCACCCACATACACAAGGTCTGTGAATACACACAGGCTCGCCTTTTCCCAGTCTCAGTGCTGTTCATTGCTTTACTGGACTGGTCAGAGACTCTAACTGTGCTGAAAGAAGGTGATGAGTGTGGTTGTCTGTGCCTCTGCTGTTCCCAAGCTCCAGTGAGGAGATCTTAGAATCCTTCCCACCTGTCAGGGGACACATTTCTCTTGGGATAAAGATTCCTTTTTGATGGACAAAGCCTTATCATCAAGGCTTCTGTGTTTGACAAGTTATTTTTCCACATCTATTAATATGTTTTTCTCTATCAGCTAACACCAAAGCTCATGTCTCTTGGCTGGAAGGTGCACCCAGCTTGACCAAAGAACTCTTTGAATACACTGCAGAATTTGGGTCTGTTGTTCCTAGAGGGGTTTGTGTTTCCATGAGGGGCACTGGAGTTTAATTCTTGTTATATTATTATTATCAGAGCCTTACCTGATAATGATATGCAGCATCATATTTTTGGCTTTGTAAAGTGAGTGTCTTCCCTCCTGCTCTATGTGGGAAAAATTTGCCTAAAGTTAAAATGAGATCTCTCTTAGATCTTTGATGAAAATATAACCAGTAGAACTCTCTGAACTTGAGGTTTCATCTGTGATAAGATTTTTGTTTTGTAATTTAGTTTATTTAGTGGACATAAGTCTGCTTTAGTCTGACAGTTTCTGTTTGAGTGTTTGTTAATTTATTAATTCATCAAAATGTTTCACTTATTTCTCTGTCTGTGTTGTAAGTCCACCCATTGTCACATTTATCTGTAGGACCTGTTGTGAGTCTCCTCCTTCATTCTTGATGTTGCCTGTTTGTGTTTTTCCCTCTTGGTCTGTCTTGCTAGACATTACTTTTATTTATATTTTTGAAGAAAAAAAGTTCTGGATTGATTGAATTTCTTCATTCTTTTTCTTATTTCCTTTTAAATGTGGGTTGACTTTCACTCTTACTATAATATTGTCTCTCCATTTATTTGCACTTTAATTTGATCTTTTTCCACTATATTCTGAAGTAGAAGTAGAAGTTGATGCTAAACCTTTTCTTTTATGATATAGGGAGCTAAAACTATCAATGCCCCTCTCATATCCCTGCAGCTATGCTCTAATAACATTGTGATGTCATTTCTGTGCAAAACAAATTTTCTCTTGGCATTTCTCCCTTGCTTTGTCAATTATTTAGTTCTTTAAATACTTCCACTTCTGTGGTTTTCTAGAACCCCTGTTGCTCTCTCTTTCTCTGTCAATCCCACTTTTTCAGAGAGTGCATATGTGCTGTATCAGTGTTGGTGCAGCCTATATGTGGTGTGGGCAAATGTCTGCAGGGCTTGGGAAGAAGGAGCACTTTCCTTGGGTAAAGTTGTCCATAGGAGATGGATTTCATTGGTACTTCACCTTTTCAGACATGTGCAGTGCTTGCTCTCTGCGCACTCTCAGAATCACTTAATGGGTACTGTGGGGGCAGACAACTTTTGTTTGACCTGATAAAAGTCCAGGTCAGAGCAGCTGGGGTGGTGACATGGTGGCAGGAGGAAGTGTGCTGGAGGCATGGGTCTGACATACAGGTGGGGAAGGCTTATGGGCGGGGCTGACCCAGTGAAGAAAGGGCCCCATTCCCACAGGGCAAGATGAACTTTCTTTGTCCTGCTCGTTGCTGGTCAGGGAGACAGTGACTTTCTAAAAGGCCAGGGAGTAAATGTTTTAGGCTCTGTGGGCCAAAGGACAAAATTGAGGCTATTATGTAAATACATCGCTATTTTAAAATGTTAAAACAGGAGATAGATCTTTTGTAAAAATGAAGGGAAGCAAGAGATGAAAGGAGGAGAAAGGGTAGAGAAGGAGATGTACAAAGAATGCGGGTATGTTACACACATACACCAACTCTACACATTGACTGTAACCACTATGTACTGCAAACATGGACTGATAAAAATAACAGTAAAGAAGACCTTCCTAAATTGCAGACAATGCAGGGAACTGGAGGTGCTTGGCCTCAGTTCCTCCCTGTTCCCTGAGAGCAGAGTGCTCCACTCTCCAACAAGGGTCAAGAAGGGTAGGAAGGCCACAGGCTTCAGCAAGGTCCCTAGCAGGGTCTGAGCACCCTGGCAGAAGTACAGTGGAGCAAGCGGCAGTGTGCATGACCGGAAGCAGATGTGAGGTCTCACCGGGAGACACTCCTGTTATGGCTCACAGGTTCACTTCCCTCCTACACTCAGCTGTTGAAACTTAGTTTCTCAGGCAACAGCATTAAGAAGTGGAACCTCTGGGAGGAGATTCAGGGGAAGCATAGCCCAGTGCATGGGACCCAGTCTTCCAGCTTTCTGGGAGCACCAGCTCCTCCCTCCCAAAGACTTGGTGCCCACTGCACTCCTTCCATGAATTCGGCATGAGAGACAAATTCTGACCTTTTTATCTTGTCAGAACTTCAGCACTGGGCCCCAGAGCCCAGCAGACTAGGAAAACTGCCTATTCTCGACACCTGGGTCTAGTAACAGCATGGTCTTGTTTGCTAAGGTCCTTGGCCTTCACATGCTCTGTGGAAAACACGACCCAATCAATACCTTCGAAAGCCATCTCTCCTTTTCACTCTTAGAATTCTAAAATTGGAAATTGTTCAGATCCATTGTGTCTTGTAAATTTCAGGAATTCTTTTCTCTGCTTTTGGATAGAATATCCTTAGCAGCAAGGTGAATGTTATGCCTGGATGCGCTAACCACAGAAAGAAACTACCTCTGCCAGATCATTTGAATCCGCGTGGCAAACACCATGGAAAATGTGCATGCTTGCAAACCGAGTCATGGAAAGGCCATGCCAGAGCCTCCCAAGGATTAAGTTTCAGTTGGTTCCCAGTGTATATGTTTCACTCGGGTTTAAGTTTGTGTGTAGGTTTAAGGTAAACACAGCCTGAATTCCAAACTGCTCCTGTACCCAGGATGACCCTGACTTTTTTAGTAGTGGGCTCTAATGACATCACTTTTTGACAGTCATGATCTTTAACCTAGTTTGATTTGAACCAGACTCCTCGGGAATGATATCATTAGGGCAAATCCCTGAAAGGAGACCTTGTCACTTCAGGGTAAACCTGTTAGAGGTATTAGGTTACTGGGAATGACTTCTCCCGCCACTCTTTTCTTCCTGGGGCAACACAGGCCACACTGGAGTGCAGGGGAGGGCAGCAATAACCGACATTGTTCTTAGTGATGGCAGCCGCATCCTGCCAGGAGCCCAGGGTCCTATGGGGGTCATGTCCGTCTGTGGGAGACAGGCTTCCTCTTGGAGTTGATTGCTCTCTCACCTGGGCTGTATGCATAAGGAAATTTGGATGTAGCTCCTGCGTGTTGGAGTACATGGCACAGGCTACCAGCATGTGCAGGAGTGTGCTCCCCACTCCAGGCACACATTGTAGGAATCATTTGTACATAATGCATGCAAGAGCCCGGATTTGTCCATGTAGGTGAGGGGCCTGTGGATCCTCCCCTCCAGTCTCCACCACTGTGTCCCAGGTCCCCGGGGTGCCTCCTCCCCCCTGCTCAGGGACAGTCTCATCCCTGGTTCCCTAAGGGCGTTTCTCTATGGAGCCACAGGCTAAGACCCAACTATGCCCATGCCCAAGTATGCCAGCCAGTCTTGCAGTACTCATCAGCTCTATATAAATATTCATGCAAAAATAAAATTATGAAAATCTTAGCCACTAACTTGAAGTATCTCCAGAAAGAATTGATATTGTGTTTTGGTCCAACCAAGAGAGAGGCCTTCATTCTCCTTCCTTCTTTATGTCACATGTGATCTACCCCTCTCAATCAGAAAATTCTTAAGGGAAGAAACACAATAAATCTCAGATGATCACCAGCAAAGGAGAAATTGTTGAATCCACTTGAGTAAGAAATGTCCAGCTGATTGGACTTGCACACTTTTGTGTGTGTCTGGATGGTTAACTGACCAAAGAGAAAAACACACCAGGAGGGGAAGGGTGGTAATAGTTGATTGACTGTATCAATTTGAGTAACAAACACCCAACCAAATTGGCCCAGCATATTTCTGGGGGCAGAAGACTCAGCCAGGGAAGACTGTTGGATGCTGTTAAAGAGAAATGAACAAGGAAGGTTCTCTTCTGGTTTTTTTGTTTGTTCATTTTTTGAGACAGGATCTTTCTATGCAGTTTAGGCTGGGTTTGAGCTCACTTTGTAGACCAGGCTGGTCTCACACTTGCAAAGATCTTCTTGCCTCTGCCTTCTGAATGCTGGGATTACAGGTGTGCACCACCAGACCCAGCCATTGAGACTTAATGTGAATTGCAGGTGTACTCACAATGGCCATCTGCAGAGTTGGGTGAGGAAGAAGGGCTGTATGCATGGTGGAGAGCTGGACGATGCACTCAAGGGTGGAAGACCTGGAGCTCATTGCAGAGTCCTGTTGGAGTCATATCAGGAAGCTGCAGGGTCTGTGTTGGAAGAGTGAAGAGTCTGTGTCAGAAGTCTGAAGGGTCTGAGGTGGAAGCCTGGATACGGACATCTAAAGGTTGTGACGGAGACCCCCCTTCTTGCATCCATCCAGGCTGTAAGCCTGTTTGTTGGTGCCACCCAGACCCCAGACCCAAGGTGGTTCTTCCCTCTTCAGTGAGTCCATCACTGAGTCACTCCCAGAACTACGCTAAACCAGTCCGCTGGGCACTTCTTACTCAAGTGTACACAACAATTAACTACCACAAGTGTGACCAAAACAAATGGTATATGATTAAATTTTTAAAATTTATTTCAGCTGGGAATATAGCTCAGTGGCCTAAGCACCTGCCTGGCAAGGGCAAAGTCCTCAGTTCGATTCCTGGTATCAAATAAGATTTACTTCAGTAAAAGACATATTGTCGTGAACTCCTCCCAACATCCACCCTCCTCCCAGCCTCAACACGCTCGACTCATCACTCTTGCCACTCTCTGAAGCAGTTCTGGGGTCTTCTTTCTGAAGTGTCTTTCTGAGGTATGGCCAAAAGCACAGTGAACCTAACTGCATGGTGCCATGCAACAGAAAGGCAGCTTGTAAAAACACACCCACCAGTCCATTGGATCTGTCATTGAGCAACTTTCAGCTCCTCCTCAAAGTCAAAATAACAGAAAAAGAAGTATTTTGAGTTGATTCAGGACACGGAGTAAGAAGCCACAATGAAACTAAAGACCTTCAGGGAAGAAGACTCCAGAGCTGCTGCAGAAAGTGGCCAGAACAATGGGATGAGTGTGTTCACAGCAAAGGGAGGGTTTTGAGGGAGATTCATAGCAATGTATCTTTTTTGTGATAGAGTTTTCTTTTAAATTTAAACATCACCCAATGTTTCAGTTACTGGGTTTACCAGACAGAGGCAGCGGAAAGAGCAGATGAGGCCACATGGAAGCTTGGTGGGCTGCTGGCTTCAGACTTACCACGCGCCTGCCCAGGGTGTGCCTGTGTTCACACCAGCTCCCGCTCTGTGAGCCAGGACCTTCACACACTTAGAACAGCACAGCAGGAGGTAACCCAGTAATGTGTGACTTATGTTTCCATCAGAGGAAATAGCAACATTCCTATCCAAGAAACAAATCCCTGTTCTGATACAGATGCAAACACTAATGACTTTTAGCAAGTGCCGGCCAGAGGGGAGGGTTGCTGGATTGAACTCTGCCTGGCCAGACAGCTGACGTGGGTACCCAGGCATTGTTGGGCCATGAGGGAGAGCAGTCTGTAAGCAGGAAGTGTCAGGAAACTGCCGGGCAGTCTGGCCCTGTCCCCCTTTGAAGTCTGAAGAGTGAGAAGCAAGGAACATCCATCTCTACAGTGTGCTGAGTCCCTTGGGCTGCTGGGTTAGGGAAGGAATGTGCCCTATTTGAAACCTGACCCCACGCCCCCTAAAACATGGGGCTTAGGCGGGGTGAGGCCTGACCTGGTGCATTCGGACAGCTGCTGGACAATGTAGGAGCAAAGTATGGTAGCAGCAGTAATTTTCCTGTGGAGCAAGAAGCGCAGGGCACCACCAAGGCCCCCTCGAGACAGCTTTCACCTTGGGACTGTTGGGAGAAACGGAGCCTCAGAGCTTTAGGACCATTCCAGGGTGATGCTGAAGGCCAGGTGGCTGGCTAGTGGAGAGAGGACACTTGGAAACAGAGAACCCCAGCAGCTCAGGCCCCTCGGTGGGGCACCCAGTGCAGGTCCAGGATCGTCCGATCTGGAGACAGAGCAGCCCTGAACAATGGTGACGAAGTGCCTGTCTATTTTAGGGTCTGAGAGTGACAAACAAGCAGAATTTCACAGAGATAGTTCAGGACTTAGCAACTTAAAGATGGGGCTAGGCAGGTTTCCTGGAAGCTAGCGTGAAGCTGATGCCCAAGAGCAGCGGGGGCCATTGCAGTGCTTTGCAGACTTAATGGCTTCCAGGAATTGCCTGTGACTTTGTGGGGCAACTGGGAAGCAATTTTCAGATGTGTTCTTCAATTCACACTCCCGTTCTCCACACAAACTTTTATGTTTTTCCACAGACCAAGACCACTCAGGTGCCAAGTCCTAGAGGCTGCAAGACCCAGCTGGGACCCAGCCAGGACCTGCCTGAGCATGGGGCTCCAGTGGTGGGGCAGCTATGTGTCGAGGTCTGAGGCTGGGGACAGCAACACAGTGCATGTCTGTCTCTGGCCTGGCACCACGCCCACTGTCAAGGTCTCCTTTATGACTTTGACCATGAGCCTCTGCCAGAGAGTCCCACGCTGGGCCCTGGGTGGTCAGAGACGCCCTAGCTTGCTCAGGGGCAGTAATGTGCTTGGAGGAGGTGATGGCCCCATGGCCCCCTCGCGGGCATGGTGGGGTCTCCTGGCAGGCCAGACAGTAGTGTCCCCAGCAGGGGCTTGCCTCTGTTCCCCACCCCACTTGCACATGTCACCCAGAGGCCTGCCCAGTCCACACAGGGGCCATGCCTGGTGTGAAAGCTGACATCAGCAACACATGTCCCAACTTATGGCCTGACTGCTCTCCGGTGGCCAGGCATGCTCTTCTCTGAAGTACCAGGCAGCTGTCCTGGGCTCCAAGAAGAGATAAGCACTGACCCTGGAAAGTATGCCCTAAGTGGCCGTCAGTGAGTAATTGTGACACTGGACACGAATTCTTATCTGCTGGGGCCGCTGGCAGCCAGCAATGCAGACAGCAGATGCTCCTGAATGTCTCCAACACTATGCCCTGTGCTGGGAGTGAGCACATTCATACCCATGGTTTGGGTGTGGGCATCCACCTTGGGCAGTGTCAGGCCTTGGGCCTGTCCACTGGGGCCACCACTCAGGAGGCTGGCTAGGTCTCAGAGGAAGCAGGAGTGTCCTGTGCAGGATGCATGCCTTGCTGGTGCTAGCAGCTCCCTGTGGCTTAGCTGAACAGGCTGGATGGGCAAGCAGAGGACAGGAGGTGGTGCCTCCTCCTGTAAGCAGTGCCTGCTCCTTCTGGCCTTTAAGGAGCACCTCTGGGCCCTGGATGGGACTCTAGCATGTGGCTGGGGTGAGGGCACGTGGTGGATTCCCCAGGACATGTCCCAGAGTGGCCGGCCTGGAACCAGGGACAGTGTGAGCCCACATGAAGCAGCAAGGTCACGCATCCAGGCAGAACCCCAGCATCCTCCATTCGAGGCTCATGCTGATCATTGCCATGGGTGTGGGCACATCCCAAGCACCCCTCTGGGCCTCTGCCTCCTCCCCGTGACTTGGGCACCAATAGTTCCCACCTCCTCAGTTGCCAAGATTGAACAACCTGGGTTTGGAAGGCACTTTCAGGAGTGAGGGTGCATTCCAACGTGACAGCCATGCTAGCGGCGCCCTGGGCAGCTCGGGCTGGAGACCAGAGAGTGAGGACAGAGCAGAGATCACAGCGATGGGCACACTGTCCCTGGAAGCAGAAGGAGATGGGTGACAGTGAGGAGGAGACGTGGCTGGGGCTCTGCAGGCTGCTGCCATGGCTCCGAGTGAGCAGGGGTGGACGTGTGACACAGGACGGTGTCCCCAGGCCACACTCAGCACCCTGACTCCATCCCTGATGGTTTATCCTCTGACGAGAGCTCACGGCCTTCATCGCCTCCATGTGTCTCTGTCTTGTGACAAGGAGCTGCCTGGCTGCGATAAGAAAATGACAAAGCAGAGAACTCAAATGGAGAGGCGAGAAATGTTACAAAAACTCCTCCACTAATGCCACACACTTAAAATAATAAACCAGAACTTTAGATGAAAGTCTGCAGTGGTCCAGGAAGCCGGGCCCTAGCCACTGCCTGCCTGCTGTCCTTGGGATTGTCTCTGGGAGGGGTCTCAGCTGCAGGACCCTCGCTGTCCCTTGGGAGGTTGTGTCCCTCGGCTGGGTTTAGATCTCCTGCTTTTTGCTCTGAATGCCGCATGGAACAGCTGCCTTGGGAATCAACTTGGCCTTTTCTTAGGAATCTGAGTATATTTTAAAACATAGCTCCCACTGCACCTCGTACTTGTCATGTGAGCGGAACACTTCCATGTATGGGGAGCTCTGCATGGGTTGTGGAGATGGTTTACTGCTTTATGGTCCAGCATGATGGTGCATGCCTACCATCCCAGCTCTCGGGGAGGCTGAGGCAGGAAGGTACAAAGCTTGAGAGCAGTCTGGGCAACTTAGGAAGACACTGTTTCAAAATAAAAAGAAAGGGCTGAGGATATAGTTCAGTTCAATAGCCAAAACTGAAAAATAAATAAATAAATCATAGAGACAATAAAAGTCTCATTGGTCACCAAGGACAGTGAACATACTCTGCACGACACAAGATCATGGACACATGCCTGTCAGTCACAGAACACAAGCGTGCAACGTGGCCCTTCATGTAGACTGTGGGCACAGGAGCAGGGTGTGGTGCTGGGGCCACTTACCGGAGTTCTCTGTGGTTCCATTCAGCTCCACTGCAACCATGAGCCTTTTTGGCAAGAGTAGTCTGTTACAGTAGCTGCAGGCTTGTGCCTTGTGAAAGTGTCTACGGAAGGGGCCGGGGTGGCGTTAGGGAGGCTGTGCTGTGACTGGGAGGGCACTGTAGAGGACTGCACCCTGGGGTCATAGGTTGAGGCTCCCCTCTTACCTGACCTGGAGGAAGTGGGGACATCATTGCACCCCACATCCTGTGAGAGGAGCTGTCACACTTTCTGTTGGACTTTGATATTCAGAGAAAACTTGGGGCTGGTTTTTAAGGTCACCCCAGAACTGCACCCTTATTCCTGCTGCCACCTCAGTGTCCTTTCACCCAAGAGCAGCAATGGAAACACAGGGAAGGGCATATTGCAGAACTGCATCCGAATCATTTTACAGAGACTGATTTGACCTGTTTTGTTCTAGGAAGCCGAGGCCCCAGGTTCCGTGTGTGAATTCTCCTTGGGCAAGACTGGGCTGCACATCCTGCTGGTCAGACTGAGCCATAGTGCCCTGTGCTGTGGCTACCACACAAGTCCTTTGGCCTGGTCAGTTAGGTGTACAAGGCAGGAGGCCCCAAGTCAGCCTGGGTCAGAGCCTGGCTGGGTCCATGGCGGGCCATGTCCATCACTGGCCTGCATCTGCAAGCCCTCATGCCCCTAGGCCCTCACCCCCTTTCTCTATGTGTTTGAGGGTGCTGTTGGCATAGGAAAATGTGAGTTTTGTAGTCAAGGCAAAGTAAATGCATGCTGACACCAGTGAAGGTCTGAGAACCATCGCTGAGATGGCAGGACGACAACCGCCACAGGGGACCGCAGGCCCAAGCAGAATGCACACTAGGGGCTGCTCTTGGCCCCTCCAATGGGCGCGGCCAGCACGGTGTGGGGAAATGAAGCCTCGCTGCCTCTCTCCATGGAGACGGAACCATTGTCAATTCTAACTGGCAACCGGTGGCCCAGTCCTGACCTCCGCCCGGCCTCACCTTCCTGTCTGTGAGGCTGCTGGTATGGGTGAGGAGTGTCACTGGAACCAGCGCAGGCACAGCCAGCTGAGGCTTTGGTATACAGGGCATGTCTCAGCATAGCCCAGCCTAGCCCAGGAGTTCATGGGCTCCTCCAGTTGCAGAAGTCTGCCCTCTCCCTGGCCCTTCTCATCTCCATCCCTCTCCTCCTTTCCTTTCTTCTCCCCACCCCCTAGATTGTCCCTCTCTGACAGGGCCAGTCCTCGCACTACACTAACATGCAGCCAGACTGGATTCACTGAAGCGCTCCTCTGTCCATGGTGAATGCCATGTTCTGTGCAGTGAGGCCTGGGGCTGGACTGGGGCTCTGTGGTAGAGCATATGCCTGGCCAGCCAGAGTCTGGAGTTGATCCCCAGCATCCCCCAAGTTTGCCTGATGACCATGGGGGTCCCTGGAGACACCTAGACATCACCATGTTGGATGCGTGGAGGAGGGACATGGGCACGAGAGGTGGTGGCTCACGCTGTCAGGGCCTGGCTGCCCCACCCAGATCCAGCACCCAGGGCCTAGAACACTTTTGTGGCCGAAGGGATGACACACAGATGACACCCTGAGTGTCCCACAGCAAGGCTTCACCATGGGTGAAAACTTCCAGTGACCTGGACAGTGAGAGCAGGCCACATTTCCCTCAGGAGGACACCACCCTGAAGCTGAGACCCATGGGCATGCACAGGGTACTGAGGTAGGATCCCACCTCACTGATCCAGGACTGGCTCAGTAGGTGCACAATAAACAGGACTGAGAAGCAATCCTGGAGGGCTTTAAATCATCAATGTCCCATTTAGCTGGGTTACAAAAGATGTTCCATATGGCTGTGGATTTCCATCTCCAGCACCTCTTCATCCATCTGGTTTAACTTTACAAACATAATCTGTCTAGCACACGAACCAAGCTCTCCAAGATGTCATTTGGGACATCTTGGAATGTGGGACATTTGGGTCATCGTGCAAGTGAATATCTTCACAAGTCCAAAACCTTGCTCAGCTGCCTCCCTCCTGAGGCTGTGAGGAAACCTGGATGCTGGACATCAGGGTTGCAAGCACCCATCTTTATATTATCCTGCAGTGCTTGATGCTTCTCATTCTGAGGTCAAACCTTGCTTTCTGGCTATTAAATGTGCATATGATATGATCTGAACCCTGGTTCCTTCAGGTCTGGGTGGAGTGGAAGACCCACGAAGGTGGTCCTTCCTGCTGGGGGCCACATCTGCACAGTGGTCCCACTGTGCAGATGTCAGACTCCCTCCATGCAGGCCTAATACCTCAGCCTTGCTGTGGGTGACCGGGGTATCTCATCTCCCTGGTGGCCATGACTGGGCTGATGTGGGTTAAGCTTGGCCAATTGACAACACCCTGCCTGGTGGCCCTTGAATGTGCCTGGGACACAACTTGTCCTTGACAGGATTTGTGTCCTGTCACATATGTGGCCACGTTAGTATCGGAGGGTGTTGTGTGTGTGCAAAGATGATTCGCAGTCCTGCTCTGTTAACAAAGGGCCATATAATAGAATAAAAAATTGGAGGAAGTAATGAAAGTTTTAATAGAGTTCAGATCATTTCATAACTAAACTGAAGCTATTTTTACAGTGGCAGCTGAGAAACAGTTTGAACTGTTTTGATACCGCTTCCTGACAGAGGGAAATCTGTCCATATGATGTATTTTCAAACACAGAATAAAATATGATGCAGACTGCTGGGTGGCACTGGAGGTGCTACTTCATGACAGTTCTCTTATTCATCCCCTCCTCCGCACCGTGCACCAACTTTTCTGAATTTATTGCATACATATGTCTGAGCTGTTGCTTCTCAGTGGGGAACAACAAAATTTAAACCAAGGAACCGACACTGCAGCTTGAGCAGGAGATGGGCTCCAGCCCCAAAACATCTGTAAGCACAGGCCCTGCTGAGAGATAAGCTAAGGACAGGACTTCAGTTTAAGGCCAAAGGGGCACAGTGAAGAGTCATAGTGATAACTTTGCTGGCGGTGGTGGGGATGCTCAGGGCCAGCTCTCGTGGGCTCTGATGAGACACAGCACAGTACCAGGGGGCGATCTGCGAGGCAACACTGTGCTGCCACAACACACTGCCTTGTTCACAGAAGAAACACAGCGTGTTTGGGGAAGGCGAGGTTAATGTACTCATGGAGCTGTGTGTGCTCCCTGGCTCTGCTGGGGGGTCAGTTTTCATTCTTGCTCTTGAGTTTTGGAGTATGCAGCTGTCATTTGTTGTCAGATGGTTCTCCTAATTGGACATTCACAAGGTGACAGTGATTGAGGAACTGTCACATTTGCTTGGCACCTTGGAAGTGGAGCAGATGAATTCCAAGAGGAGACTTGCGAATTCCCAGGATGCTGGAAATCAAGGCTGACACCCTTCCCTTGGCCTCAGAGGGACACGAAGCTCTTAGGGAAAGCGAGTGAGAGGAAAATTCAATTGCAATCGCTCTGCTGTGTTTTGGCAGTTTCACCAGTTTGGCAGACTTCTTGAGCAGTGGCCATGTATCCACTGTGTGTCCTGGAGACCAGTGTGCTGAGCCCAGGCATATAAGGAAAGAGAGCTCCCGGCCTTGGGGCGCAGAGTGAGCTGCTCTCTCTGCTCAGAGATGCAGAGGCAGAGGCAGGTAGCAGCAGCAGGACAGGAGGCAGTGCAGGTGTGTGCTAGACAGCAGAAGGCAGGGCACTGCTTTCCATTGACCACAATGTGGAGGGACTGCCTCTGTTGCGTCCCTGTCTATAAAGAGCCCAGGCAGGGCTTGTGGCCTGCTGGACAGCAGGTGGTAGACTGCAGCACACTCCTGGGGGTCTCCATGGCCACAGGTGGGCACCATTGTGACACCCTGTGGCCAGGAGTGGGAAACATTGGGAGGTACCATGGCCAAGAATGGGATGAACACCACTAGGAGACCCTCTGTCTGACTGGGTGCCCCTGGGAGACACCGTGTCTGAGAGTGAGTGCTGTCAGGAGGTGCTATTTCCAAGAGTGGGCACAAATGCAGCTGGACTGCCCCTCGTCACTGGCTTGGACAGCAGAGGGACTCCCATGATGCACTGGGAAGGATGACTGTTTGGTGGGGATGACCGAACTCTGGACATTCCTAGGATGACTTTGAGGGCCCCTGGCAATCCTGGACCCTGTGCCTGGGCAGTAGCACACCTGGCAGTCATGTGGTGTCCACAGCAGTAGTGTCTGGAGGCTGCGTAGGACAGGCACTCAGGGTAGCTGCCAGTGAACCCAGGCAGGGAGTAGACAGGGCCGCAGAGTCAGAAACAATCCCCAGGGGTCAGATCAGGATTCTAAATCTATAAGTAGAAAAGTTGACCAGGCCACATTCTGGGAATGTCTTGGCTTTCTTTCCAGGCCCAGGGCAGGGCATCTTCCGTACAGGGCACATTGCCTGATGGTTATGTTGGAGCACCTTGCAAAAGCCAGGCATCAAGAATTTCCACAACTTCCGGGAAGATGGCGACCGGGTAGGCAGCAGAGAGAGAACCTCCCAGAGGATTACCACCCAAACAATGAAATATAGCAATATGAAGACAGAAATAAGGACTTCCTGGAAGAAGACGACCAGCCGAGAGAGCGAGTGTGGAGGGAAGAACGGCTTCAGCTCCTGAACCCGACAGAGAACGCGCTACTGGGACAAACTGCGCCAAACTGGGCAGCGCTCCGGCATCCCGCTCAGAACCCTACCCCCGCAACCAGCGCTGCGTGAACTGGAGCAACAGCGACCGGCCGGCGGGATTTCTGACTCGGAGAAAATCTCCATCCAGGGAAAAACATCTGAATGGCACTCCTGTCTGCACGATCACAGGGTGAGTTAAGTGGGCGCTCTAACTGGTTTTTCCTGAATCGGGAAGAAGCTCAGCCCAGCGAGAGACATCAAAGCAGCTTTAAGGACTGCGGGATCTCCCAGATGGGAAGACCTACTTAGGCGCCCCAACGGGTTTTGTGAGGGGGGAAGGAGCTCCACCCAGGGAGGAACACCTGAGTGGCCTATCTGCAAGAATCCTGGGGTGGCGAGCTGTTTATTCGCCCCGGCCAGGTCTTGGGGTAGGGAGTAGAAGCGGAAATCTCAGCAGACAGCTTAAGGGACATTCTCC
>PVLD010011336.1:0-65828 GCA_004027595.1 Dinomys branickii
AATTTGCATGTCTGTATATGGGTCCATACATCTACAATTCGAAGATATCAATGGATAAAGCAACAACTACTGTTGAGACCATATCACCTTGTCTATAGATTAGTTGTGATTGTACTATTTTCTATGATAATGGGTGTCTGTTTGTCAATATGTTTTTGTACTTTTATGTTTCTAAAATAAAAAAAAAAATAATAATTTTAGAGAAAGCAAAAGCATTCTGTGATGAGAAGGTTTGAATACCACTGCCACGTAACCATCTTTCAATTTAAAAAACAATCCCCCTAAGCCATCCTGAGTGTGTTATGAGTGACCGAGCTGGTTCCATTTCTCTTATGGAATACTTTTCTCTCTCCTCCTCGGGGGACCGCCTGGAGAGGTATGGCTGGTGGGGCAGAAGCCAAAGTCAAGAGAGCTAAGGCCATTGATCTACAGAATGATTCTAAAATGCGCCGAGGTGGATAAGCCCATCCTGTAAGCCCCGACCCCATGTTCAGGTGGTTGGACTGCAACGCTTTTCTATAGCAACCGTTGAAACTCCCAGCACATCTTCTAGAAATGTAAGTTAACCCAGCCCTGGCTTGGCAGGGAGATACTTGGCTCTCTTCTCAGACTCTCAAGTAACCAGCAGCATGACAAGGGTAGTCTTTCTTCCTCTTCAGGCTCACTGACCTTATCTATATGCATGAATTAAGTAGCAGTTATTCAGTAACTGGATCAGACTTGCTGTAAGACATTCTCCAACTCTGATACTGTGTGAACCTATTTGGGGGGATATTTGCAAGGCAGTAAAAGTACAGTGGGTTTTTATAGAGTGCTTTATACTTTTCCATCCATATCCCTACTTGGTTCTGCCTTGACTATACACCCAGTACCGTGATTGCAACTGAAGATTCTAGTCTATTTGAGACTGGTGTTGAGTTTGATGTGTCCATGACTGCCTGTCTGGTTTTGCTAAGTGACAGCCTGTCTGTGTCTCTATGCCTGTGTGGAGTCAATTCAATGAAGCAATGCAGGGATGTTTGTCTTGGGTGTTGTGATGATGAGGAGGATGAGGATGAATGATCTGTGAGAAAGTCAGGTCTCAGGTAACCAATGCTCCTTCAGTCTGGGCCCCAGAACAACCGAGAAAAACCCAGACAACCACACTGAAATAGAGTACTACAGCCAGAAGCACCCCAAAGCCAAAAAATTCTCCATGGTGGCACTATATTGGTTTTGTGGAATTGTAAGATAGAGCTACCAGAATGAAGCTGGTTTGGGGTGACTGAAATTGTGTCTACGACAGAACCCCCTACAAAATACATGACTCCGAAGGTCAACCTGTCCCCTGGCATACCCATCCAGCACCAACAAGAATAATGCTGACCCACAGATTCATGGGACCAAGAGAGATATTTGTTGCTAAGTGACTGATATTTGGGGGTGAATGTTTATAACAGTGTGGATGTAGTGACAGTGGACATATACAAATCAACATGCAATTTAGGAGTTAACATTCTTCCCACTGTAACTGAGGATGTCATCTAGAATCCATTTGATTGCAGATAATAGAAAATCCAGCTCAAACTTTTATACAGGGCAATGGGAACTTAAAAGGCAGGGGTAAGACAGCTTAACATTTATTTATTTAGTTAGTTAGTTACTTAGTAAGTTAGTTAGTTAGAGGTCCAGGAGATTGAACTGAAGGTCTTCTGCATTCTAGGCAAACACTCTACTCATGCTAGGCAAGCACGAATGTACACTCCCACTTTA
The DNA here is from genome assembly GCA_004027595.1 of Dinomys branickii. NCBI lineage: Eukaryota > Metazoa > Chordata > Mammalia > Rodentia > Dinomyidae > Dinomys > Dinomys branickii. The sequence goes on from PVLD010011336.1 coordinate 1,753, forward strand.
CCTTTTTTTAACTGACATCCAAGAGTTAGACTTACCTATGAGGTACAGTATGATAATTGGATATGAAGGAAGCCTCTTTCCCTTTCAGATGCAGACATTGGATATTTTGTCACCCAATGGCAAAGTGGCTAAGATGATGAATGAATGAATGCATGAATGACAGCTCTTTTAATTCAGCCCTCCTCTCTGAAGGCCATGGAGACACCTTTCTTGCTGGGATCATGGTCCAGCAGGAGTCAGAACCCAGGATTCCATGAGCTCAAGACCGGCCTCTCACCTACCAGGGACTGTAGCCTTGCTCTTGCAGCCTGAGGTCAAAGCTCTTTGCTTCCACTCCCTTTTCCATTACTCTAGCTACCTCCCGTCACCCCTAGATCATGAGCTCTGTGATGACTGAACCACGTCCCACTCAACCTGCACCTCAACCGTGTCCAGCAAAGGGCTGGAGCCAGACCTTCCTGCAGCCCCCCAGCTGCACTTTCTGGCAGTGGCTTTAGGGGAGACTGGATTCAACTAACAGGAACCCAGTACGTAAATGGTCAGCTACCTTGGAGGAGCACAGCTTCCTCATCTTCTCCACCGTGTGTCAGAAAATGATGCCATAAACACGGAGGCCCCTCAGGCTCCTTGGCAAACCAGCCAGTACTCCTCTTTCCCTGCATTGCTGCTCTGCCTTTCATTTTCTTCTTTCTTTTGAAAACTTCAGCCACAGCGATAAATTAAGCTTTCACGACTCCATTTCCTCCTTTCCCACTGCAGAACCCTGACATATTTCCTTAAGGAAATACTTTTGCAATCATAATTGAAATGCAATAATTCATAATGGAAATGGGAGGGAAAGTGTAATAGACATAGCTCTCATTTCTCACTGCAGACATCTTAATTATGTTTTCTATTTCCGCTCATTACCAGGGAGCAGGTCTCCACAGGCTGGCCTGTTGCCTTCTCCTCTCGAGCTGCACCCTCCTGGGGATTTGATGACTGACCCGTCCCCTTTCTGGGTGTGGTGAGCACCTTCCAAAAGTGCCCCCAGCCAGACCCTGTGCAGTGTCTTGGGCAGGGCCAGAAAGGCCGACACTCAGATCCTTGGAGCTCTCTCCTGCTTCGCGGACACTGAATTCGATGCTGCCTTACCGGGGATATCTTGTCTTGGAGGGTGCAGCTCTCTCTTCAATCGTGTCCGCCCTGCCCAATAGCTCTGCATCCTCCCTGAGGACAGGGAGGCTCACAGAGTGGGGCTCAGGAAGGCTCCCTGGTACTCTGGGAAGCAATGGGGGGAGCTACGAGTCAGCATAACCGTTGGTCTTACAGAGGGTATGATGGTGCCTTTGGATGTTCCGGGAAACCAAGAAAGACCTGCTTCCCCGCAGAGGTCTTCCTGCCAGTGAAACATGCTTAGGACAGTCTAGTTCTCATCAATCAGCTCAGTACAATCTTTGTGGAGAAATGGAGATGAATGTATCTTAAAACGCGCCTCCCATGGGGAGAGGGGAGATGACTTGGCACTGGGCTCATTGCTGAAGTGAGACAGCGATGGCTCCCCTGCAGTCCCTGCCCTCCACGCCCACTACACCACACACAGTTGAGATCTCTGGGTGACCTGGGAACCCAGGCACTCTTCATACATGGTGGATCTTAGGAGCTGGGTCCAGAAGTTTGGATATAAACCACTGGAGATTTCTCTACAGCTCAAGAAGTGGGGATAAAGGTGCTGGCATAGAACCGAGGAGCTGCTCTGTGTTGCAGGAAAAGGCAAGCTCAGCAGGAGACACCAAGTCTTCATGAATGCACAGCTACCACGTGCAATTGGCTGAAGTCTTCATGAATGCACAGCTACCACGTGCAATTGGCTTGACGTTGGGTTTAAGGGTATGGATTTGTGGAGCAGAAAGGAGACCGGAACCAGGGCTCCGGGCAGTGCCAGTGAGTGGCCAGTTAACATGTACGAGGACTGATGGGTTTTCTGGGAAGCATCTCTGTTAGTGCTGTAGCCAGGAATATCTTGGGAAAGTCAACATGAGTTGCTCATTCTGCTCCAAAGCAAACATATTAGAGAGAGGAGCAAGAAAGACAGGGGAAATGAGTCTCAGCACTATTCTCAACAATGGGTCAGAAGACAGGGTCCTTTACTGACAATCGAAACAGAGTAGCCCTGATGGGGCGTGGCTTTAGAGATGCCTGGCCCATGCCTGTCCATATGTCCATTCAGGTTCTAAGTGATTTAGTTGTTGTTGTTTTCAGAATGGGATTCTGAATGCAAGGTCTTTGCAGTGGGCTACATCCTCCTGCCTCAGCCTCCCAGAGTGCTGGGATTACAGGTGTGCACCACTTTGTCTAGCTATAATTGGTTTTCTATCTGCTCACATAAAATCATCCAGTGGTCCACATGGGATCCCCCATCACACCCACACCTATCTAGAAGATATAAAAGATTATCATAATAAATCTTTCTTTGCTCTCATGAGAACACTTCATTTAGAGCCTATCAGATTGAAGGTTTCCATTGCTGAGAGTACATTTACATTTACCACTAAAACACTTCTGTTTCTCCACAAATATCACCTGGTTTTTCCATCTTCCTTTCTCAACAGTCCTAATGATGCAGTCACAGCAATCACTTTCCACTTTTGGGGACCCACATTCTGTTGCTGATTTCCCTTCAGAGGAAAAAGGCTACAGCTCCACGGTTGCAGGCTTCAAGTCCAGCTGCAGGTGGCTCCTCCCTGAGGCCTTTCCTGACCTCAGTGTGTGCCAGTCATCTACTCCATAGACACATGTGCGTATCTCTGCACAAAATCTACAGAGAAAGGGATGATCCAAAAGCACACTGTGTGTTTAGATTTAAAAAATTAATACAGAAAAAGATACATTGCCACAAATCCCCTTAGAATCCAACCCCTTCCTTTGAATGCACTCATCCCATTGTCCTTGCCACTTTCTGCAGCAGCTCTGGAATCCTCTTTCCTGAGTTTCTGTACCAGGTATGATAAAAAATAGAGTGAGACCTGTAACAGAGTGCCATCCAATGAAAAGGCAGCTTGTAAAAACATGACACTGTGTCCTCATCCTTCTTAGTCACAGGATCTGCCACCATGTGACTCCTGGATATTCCCTAAAGTCACTATGACCAAGAAAGGGACACATTTTGAATCCATTCAGGACATAGGGGCAGCCAGGAAAGTGCAGCAAAAGACTCTCAGGAAAGAGAGGCCATCAGAGAGTCGTGAGAATGATAGGACGAGTGTGTTCAAAACACAGGGGAGTAATTTGAAGGGGATTCATGGCAATGTATCGTGTCCTATACTACTTTTTAAAATCTAATCATACCCTACCTTCTGAATCATATCTCAGTGTTAAGGAATAAGCATTGTTCTCAACACTAGACATTTGGGTCTGTTTTTCTTCTTTATGTTCTATCTGCCCTGTTCTCTGGTATTTGCTTTTCTCCTGATCACATACAGGAGGATTTTGGAGAGAACACAGAACTCAGGAGCTGGTGTGTGCCTGGCTCCACCCCAACTCTATACCTGTCCTCCCTTCATTGGCCAAAATCACTGGACTTCCAGCTTCTTAATCAGAAGGTGACTTTATAAGGTGGCATTGGACCTGATGCAACAATTGCCCTAAAAATGTCTTCTTTAAGGTGAGCGTCCTCACTTGCTGCTCAGGGTCAGAGTCAGCTCCACATCCTAAAACTTGGGCTGCCAGTTTCTGGTGCAGGCTCAGACACACCGTTCTTGAACTCTAAGTGTTGGCATGAGAAGGGGAGACACATGGTCCTAAAGAAATATGTGTGTTAACATGTCCAGCTTAACAGCAAACTTTGCTTTCTTTATTCATACGCAGAATATTGGGAAACTTCTTTTTTGTGTGTGTTACTGGGGTTGAACCCAGAGCCTTTGCACTGAGCTACAGCCCCACTCCTTTTTTATTTTTATTTTTTATCATAAAGCAAGGTCTCACTACATTACTAACTCACCCAGGTTGGACTAAAAATTGCGATCTTCCTGTGTCAGCCTCCCAGAGTGCTGGAGTTACAGGTGCGCGCCACCCACTGTAGGTAATTTCCGTGGATTTCTGAAACAAGATGAAAGAAGACACACAGACAATCTGGGTGTGCCAGAGTCCTCATGACCTTAAGGCTCCTGTAGGAATAGGAGCTCCGATCTCTGGGCTGCTTCCTCCAGCTGGGAAGCTTCCACTACAACAGCTCTGGGGACAGGGAAGAGAACCCCTTCTTTCCATTGCTGGGGGAAACAGACTTAGGCCCTGAGCAGAAATCCAAGACTCCAAAGTAGAGAGAGTTAAAGGAGAAAACGGCATTCTACATGCAGCCCCCAACCAAGCGCTCTTTCATCTCCCTCTGGTTTCATGTCCCTGTCCAGCTGGGTCTCTGCTGCCTTCCTCAGACAGCAGCCATCTCTGTCCACCCCACAGTCAGTGCCATCAATGATTCATCCATTAGCAGCTCTCTTATTGTTTTGTTCTGTAGCCACTTTAAATGTGATAAACAAGGTTATTTTGAAAAAAATAATGCAATGTCCAATCAAAATGTCTCATGGGCTGTTGAGACCAATTGGAGTCCTTTTTTGTCTCAGTAGGGAGAAAAGCTACTTCATGTCAGAGATAATATGTTACATTAGTGAAAATGGGGGATTATAACCATCATTGTCTAAAGCTGAATAGGATGCTGATATTTATCGATGCAGCTTTTATCTGGATAGTATTTTTGTCTTGATGATGTACTCTTATGAGCAATCAGGCAATTTTGATTTGTTCAAGTAAGAAAAAGAATAATTTAAGGAGTTGGTAGATGGCTTCTACTGAGAAATAAAGGAAAGAAAATCATGAAGACCCTGTTCCTTTGTCTGCAGGCTGGGCGGCTGGTGCACAGGAAGGGTGGGAGCTCCCCTCCACCCTTCCTCTTCCTGCCGCACACCGGCTCCGCAGGCGGAGGGGGTCAGCAGGACTCATACCGAGAGCCAGGGCGGCCCAGCTTCTGCAAATCATGTCACCTGGCCTGGCCTGTGTGACTGTGAGCCTGGAGTTAGCCAAATACAATATGGCCAGTAAGAACCGTGATGTCTTTGAGTCTTTACATACACCAGAAATACACATCTCAGTTGCTGAGAATGCAATTGGAGAGCTGGGAGTGTAGATCAGTGAGTGAGTACCAAAAGAAAACTTAAAAATAAATCAAATAGAATAAATTCTATAGTATGAATAATATCTCAATTAGGCTGTAATAAAAAATAACATCCATTCACACCCAGAAGTAACTGCTGCACCCGGGCAGGAGTTCATCCTCACTGAATACCGACAGAATCTCATGTTTGTTCACCTCCTCACGATTTGCACAGAGCCTTCACACATGTTACTCTTTCACACATCTTACTCGGTGGCTTTTCTCTTAGTGAAGGCATAGGAAAACAAGAATAAAGACACACAGTTCTTCCTCCTGTGACAGAGTTCATTTTCCCAAGCCCTTTCTTGTGACTGAGACAGAGCTTGAGGTTCAACCCCCAGCTCTGTGGTCTAGATGGAAACGTGGGGGAGGGGCTTTCCTATTTCTGTTTGTCAGGGTAACTGTGAACTCTAGTGGGAGAGAGCTAATGGCAGGAAATGACATAATGCTACTTATGTCTAAAGAAAATTCTATCTATGAAATGTGATTGAAACATAGAGTGAATATTTAATTTTTTAAAAAGACATTTCAGGAATCCCCTTCAAAAGTCTCCTCTTGCTTTGAACACACTTATTCCATTGTCCTTGCCACTTTCTGCAGCAGCTCTGGAGTCCTCTTTTCTGAGGGTCTTTAACTGTGCTGTCCTGGCTGCCTTGATGTCCTGCTTGGGTTCAACATTTCCCTTTCCTGGTCAGTGTGACTTTGGGAAAGAGCTGAAAGCTACACAGTGCCAGATCTGGTGACTAAGGCAGATGAGGACACAGTGTCATGTTCTTGTTTGATGGAAATTGCCATAATCACTTGCTCAACAAGGTGCGATCATAAAACATGATGACTGTTTGAATTAAAAACTTTATTTCAGGAAAAGACACGTTGCCATTAATCCCCATCAAAATTTTCAAAATACTCACCCTCACTTTTAACATATTTACCCTATCTTTTTGGGCAATTGTCTTTTACTTTTTCTCCTTAAATTTAAACATTCACCTTATCTTTCAATCACTCCTTGTAAATGTTTCCTATTAAGGTTTAGAAACATTCAATAGAATTGAAAAATGTGTGTCCTTGTCATCTGTAAATTTATGGAGACTTCCTTTACTGCATGTGTAAAATTAGGAGTATTCTGGTTGTGTCTTCAAATTTCTTAGATAGCCGGAATTCAGAAGGTGAATACAAACATAGCCCCCCGGGGTCTGTCCCTAAGTTAATGACAGATTGACCTGGAACAGCTGGGAGTCAGTAGACTTCTGGGGAGAAGCCTAGGACATCTCCATCTGAAAACTCAAAATTTTAAGAAACACATTAGCAGAACCAAGTGCCTGAAAGAATATTCTGGAAGGGGTCAGAGGTGATCTCAAGTTGGCATCAGAATACTGACAAGAGTGATTTACAGAATGAGCCAGCAATGAGAAAGTTCCCAAAAACGGAGGGCTCAGAGCTTAAGACAGAGGAAGCGACTGCTGAACTCAGAGCCACACTGCAGAAACTAGCATTGGAACAGGTGTGAACCGTGTTTCCGCAATCGTGGTGGGTGGTTACACAGCCCCTCTGGGTTTTATGTCTGAACATGCGAACACCATTTGGAAATCTTTGCTGATTCAACCTCACTGTCTCGGCTGAGCAGTGCCCCCCATGCCTGCCCTGGTGGCTACTTCTCATGGGAAACGTCTGTTTGGAGGTTCACCAGTAATAGCTCTGCAACCACAAGTTGAAGTTAGTGGGACCCAGAGTTGTCAAAACAATCACCCAAAAATTTGAGAGAAAGGAAACAGATGATGTGAGTCCAAAACATTTTAATTAAGCTCTCTAGATGGTAGTTTTCAATAATCTGGTGGTAAAAATAGAGAGTAAGGTGGTCGTTATTCACTTTTTATTGAAAACATTTCCTCTAAAATTTTAGCGCTATCAGTAGGAGCCTACTATTAAAGCTGAGGATAATTTGGAAAGATAGTTGCTGTTATAAGTAACATGTTTTTCACATTCCTGTGTCATAGTTATTTTATAAAAATGAAAGACATTTAATGCCGAAATCTCTGCCTCTATTTCTCTGACTTGAGTTTTAGGAAATTCATTTATCACAATATTTGAGGAACACACACTGTTTTCTAACTATACATGAGCTGAACTATTATCCTCCAAGACAGTCCATCCATGGAGTCCCCAGCTAGATGATGGGGCCTCTCCTAGCCAGCTGCATAGTGCAGACAGACGAGTCCACTTTTCTATACTGGGGAGGCATAGACTTTGCCACTGGAGACCCTGGGATAAAATTTCAGTTCCTAAAAATTAGTATCCTATAAAGTTACTTCAACTATGTAAACAACAAATTTCTCATCTTTAAAACTAAATCAATAGGGGCTGGGGATATAGCTCAGTGGAATAAGCGCTTGCCTAGCAAGCGCAGGGTCCGGAGTTCAATCCCCAGTACCGCAAAAAAAAAAAAAAAAAAAAAAAAAAAAAAAAAAAAAAAAAAAAAAAAAAAAAAAAAAAAAAAAAAAAAAAGGAAAAAAATAAAATAAAATAAAGGTTTAAAAAAAAAAAAAACTAAATCAATAATAGCTACTCACATCTCTGTTGAAAAGTAAGAAAATTTACATGGAGCATCTATCACAGAATTTAGTACATCACAAATACCCAGTCAAATGGTACTATCATTAGAGCCATGGTTTCCATGGTGTGCATTAGAAAAAGCATATAATAACTTTTTGATCCCTGAGAGAATGATGCTTTTTTTGTACCTCAAAACTATTGTTTTATTTTAATGCTGTTAATGATGTTTAAATTAAAACTACAAAATTATGTTTATGTCTTCTATTGTCTTTTCTCAAGGAAATTTAATTGTCATTTAAAAATAACTTTTTAAAAAAAATTTAAAAGTAAAAGAATGAAAACATTAGCAAACAGACACAAAGTGGATGATGCTTTTGAATCCTACTTACATTCCAGAGCTTGGTAATAATTACCGAACTTTCCCCAAACACTGCAGATAGTTATTATTTCCATTGTATGTGTAAGGAAACAGATTACATTGGTTTACTTCACATATATTTTTCTAAATAATGTGTTTGCTGGTTTGAACACAAAGATAAATACATGGGAGTATTGTAGTAATCTCAGTGCAGGCTAACTTACTAACTCTGGAAAGATAAGACATTCCCACTGTCCTCAGAGTCTGAGGGTTCAGGAATGTTGCAACATTCTTTCACAGTAGGGACCACAGTGAGAAAACTTGGTAAATTCTCATGCCACTCCCTTTATGGATCAACAATTCTGGGAGCAGGGGCTATTGCTCCCATTTTCAGACAATGGTGTGAGGTTCATAGAGTCAGAGTAGTGTTTCCGGCTTACACAGCTGGTAAGCTTCAGATCTGCGTTTCTACCCCACGCCTGGGTAACTCTAGCACCCTCTCTAGTCCACAACACCACACGGTGTCCCACAGGTTTCCTGAAATAGAATTAGAATGTTTGTGATGCATGCCACAAAGTCATCTCAGTGCTCTTTGACTTGGAAACAACTTTTAAGAGCAACAAGTCAGGTGTTCCTCTTTTCCTGGTGCTGGTTGGCACACTGTTCTACCATCTCTCAAGGGATCTGAAGCCCACTGGAGCACAGCTGAGCAGAGACCTGCCTAAGGACATCTAAGGAAGCTCAACAGATAGGAGCGCATGGAGGTCACACCGGTGACCCCTCCCTGTATGCATGACACTGGGGCCCCCTGGTTTTTTTCCTCTCTGGCACTGTTCCCTGTTCTGCATCCTGGCTGTCATAATTAAGCAGTTTTGTTCCACACACCCTTCTCCTATGACGTCCCTGTCTTGGAGCCAATAAGCCATGGACCAAACCCCCTGAAACTAGCAGCCATGAGCAGTAGGATGAGGGAGGTCTAGGATCATGCGTTGGAGAGCATTTAACAACACTGATGAGTGCAGTATTTTAGGTGAGCTTTTCCAGACCCCAAGGCTTTACTGAAGCTTTAAGAAATAACATGGCAAAATTGCAGAACATGCATCCTCCGGAGTTACACTGACAAAGAGAAAGTTGCCTCCAACTCACCAGGAGTAAGATCTATAACTTCGAGGCTGGTGTTTCACAATGGAAGGGAACTGATCTAACAAATTTTCCTTCTCTTGTCAGGTTCCCTGGGAAAAAGGCAGAAGAGAACCCAACCAGCTTGTGTTAACAATGACAGGTGACAAAACCTTACTCTGATTTTCACACTAGTCCTGGGAGGAGGCAGTGCAAGAGTTAATCTCCATGCGTCAGATGAAAAATGTAAATTATTGTGTTTTTCAATACTGTGGAAAAATGACTACATGAAAAAATATGCCAAGCTATTGAGATATGGACCATGACCTGTGGGCTTAATTTTCAACTTCAAAGGTTTGGGAGCCACCCTAGGGATTGGTAAGGCCCACTGCTGGGTGTATCTGGATAGGCCTTGGAGGCATAATGTTGGTGTTATACCTGACCCCTAGTTCTTTCCTCTCTGGCACTGCTCTCTGCCCTGCTTCCTGGCTGTCATAACTAAGCAGCATTGCTCCCCACACCCTTCTACTATGACTTCCTGTGTTGGAGCCAATAAGCCATGGACTGAAGGCTCTGAAACTCGGAGCCAAATAAATCATTTCCTCCTTTAAATTGTGGTTCTAGCACTGGAAAAACTGACTAGTACATGGCATCTTCGTCACTGACCTCATCAGGAATGTAGATTGCAGGAGGTAAGGGGGAGGACTCTTCAACCAGTCATCAGAGATGGAGGCTCTTCCCCATTAGGCTGCATGCACCTTCCATCCTGGTCTCTCTGGCGTTCTCCACCGCGTCTTACCTGTCTAGGAGATGAAGGGAAAAATGGGAAGTTCAGGACCACGTGGGAAGTTTGAATGGTCCAGACTTGGAAGCAAAGTTCATCACTTCCGCTCAAAGTCGATCGACAAGAGCTCGTGTACATACCAGGCGCTTAGGATTGGTAACTTCCCTGTGTGCCCAGGAAAAAGGGCGAGCAAATGTTGGTGATTTTAATCAACATATGATGGTTTTCATCATAATCACTTTGATTTCTCAAGCACAATGCAATTTGTTTTTAATATTTTATTTTTAAATTTTTGTACATACTGATGAGGTACAATGTGATATTTTGATTCATGTACATTTTAAGTAATGATCAAATCAAAGTAATTAGCATATCCATTGCTTTACATTTTTATCATTTCTTTATGATGAACACCTTCAAAATCCTGTAACTATTTGGAAATATAAAATGCAAGATTATTAATTATATTCACCTTGCTGTGCTACAGAACACCAGAATTTACTTCCTGGCTGACTGTGACCCTGCACCTTTCAACCACCCTCCTCAACCCCCAACCCCCAGTCTTGGGTGACCAATTTCTACTCTCAGTTTCTATAAGATTAACTGTTTTAGGATTCACGCAAGTGCAGTAATACAGTGTTTGTCTTTCTGTGCCTGCTTATTCCACTGAATATAGCGTCCTCCACTTCTATATACTACAGTGTTGGAAATGACAGGATTTTATGTGTATTGACCATATTTGCTTTATGCATTTACCCACCAGTGGTCATTTGGGTTGGCTTTATATCTTGTCTACTTAATTAGTGCTGCAATCAATATGAGTGTGATTTCATTTCTCTTGGGGATCTATACAGTAGTAAGATTGCTAGACTATAGGACAGTTTTACTTTTAGGGCTTTAAAGAAAGCCCATACTCTTTTCCATAATGGCTGTAACAATTTACATTGTCACCAGTAGTGCGTAAGCGTTCCTTTGCTGTGTGACTACTGTCGACACACTTATTCTAATGAGCTAGAGCAACCTCCCTTTCAAGACTATCCAGTGTAAAATCTTTGGCCCTTTATCAAAGATCAGACAGCTGTATGTGTCTGGGGTCATGTCTGCTTGTATTTTGTTCCCTTGATCCACAGGCCCATTTTTGCTCCAGTACCATGGAGTTTTAATCACTGTAGCTTTATAGTACAACTTCAAGTCTGAGTTATGATGCCTCCTGCTTTGCTTTTATTATCAAGGGTCACTTTTGTTATTCTGAGTCTCTTCTGCTTCCCTCTAAATTTTAGGATTGTTTTCTCTAGCTGGGAGAAATAAGTCAGACACCCAAGTTCAAGAATCATATGGTTTCTCTTATATAAGAAACACAAATAAGAAAAGAGAAGAAAGATAAATAGGAAAGTTCAAACAATTCTTGAAATTACAAATGTCATTGTTTTCAAAATATTTCAATATATGTGCTAACTGGTTTCATTGATATTGCTAGTTTACTTTAGGCCATTGGAAAGATTTGTGTTATTACTTGTTTTGTTTTGGTAAGAACGTTTTGAGTAACTACTTTGAAGGTAACAATTCACAATGTAATTACACTGTGATTCTCTTATTATTCAATTTTGAACTTTTTTCATGAAACAGAAAAAAGTTTAAAAGGCTGTCTTGAAACGCTTTCTTCACAGTGGTGCACTAAGGTTTTGTGACTTCACTCTTCAGCTCAATGTGGTTATAAGCATCTTGAGTGATTTCAAATTCTGGGGATGATTCTTCCCCATGGGCGACTGCACCTTTCTTGGTGCCCCACAAACCCACCTTATTTTGATTATTCAGTTTTCTCACTTGGGTCCTTCTAATTATTATTTTTTTTTAGGATTCTCCCCCAAGGTAATCGTGGTTCAACATTTATCTCGTCAATATTTCCCTAAATGCTTGATTTATTTCAGGGAGCACAGAAATCCTGGACACCAGAGACTTAGGATAAATAAAACAGAGGCTTTATGCTCGAAAAATCTTGTTTCACAGCTCACAGTGTGCGGAGTAGTAAGATAAGGGATTAGAAATGAGACTGGCCACTGTGATACACACAATAATGGGGGTCCTAGGAGAACAAAGGCAGTTGTACCTGAGGAGGGTTTCAAAGGAGAAACGATTCTTAAGGTAAATTCTGAAGGATAAATAGTGATTTCCGGTGAGAACACAGTATAGTCAGATGTGAAATTGTGTACTCACTACAAGGAGTACATAATGATGAGAGCTGTAGCATGGCTGTTGCTTTAGGATGAAGACAGCAGGGAACGGCAGGAGATACATTTGAATTCAGGGTTTGCACCTTGATTGTGAAATCTGAATTTCACATAAAGCATGCCAGATACTTGCCTTATAGCCTTGGGGGAGTAGGGGCTGCGCAACTGCTCAAACCCAGCTTTTCCAAATTTGCTTTCTGGTCGCTACATCTAGCCATCTGTGTTTGCTTCTCTCTTAAAAATAAGTGAAAATTCTGTTTTGAGAAATTACCCAGAAACACCGCCTGACCGATCCATGCAGCATTTCCTTTCTTTCCCTTCCCCCCTTTTTCTCTTCATCATTTTTTGTTTTGATTCCTGCTTCCTTTTTTGCAGCACAGAAGGTCGAACCCAGGACTTTGCATATGCTCTATGACTGAATTGCATCATCCTTTTAATTGCATTTTTTTAAATTCTTTCTTTTTTTTTTTTGGCGGTACTGGGGATTGAACTCAGGACCCTGCGCTTGCTAGGCAGGCGCTTATTCCACTGAGCTATATCTCCAGCCCCTTAATTGCATTTTGATACAAGGTCTTACTAAGTTACTCAGGCTGGCCTTGAACATGCAATTCTCCTGCCTCAGCCTTGCAACCAGCTCTCACTTGCCATTTTCAAAATACTCACAAAAGTTCAGGTTCTAAGTCTATATAATCAAAGATTTATATAAAGTCACTGATCTCAAAGAGCTCACAATCTAAATAAATAGCTATGTCCCAGGGTGTGCTACTAGACTATCGCTCAATGATGCAAGGAGAACCAAGTTCCCTGACAAGATATTGGAATGCTAGAGGCCATGCTTGTATGAATAAAATTAAATTTAAAAGAAGCCAGGCTTCATTAGATTCCCCAGCAGTGAAGTCTTATTTTGAAGAGGTCCTAATTACACTGTCGCCCTAGAGAAAGCATACAGATTATATTCATGTAAGACCATTCAGTACTCTGAATTAATGGAGTGATAAATTACAGGGTTTGTGGCACCCTAGTAGAGCAGTGAGACCAGCCCTTTCTGGCAGGGGTCTTTTAAATGACTGGCCACTACACACTACATCGTTTTCAGGACCTCTGACTTTGCTTGCTAACCACGCAGATTCAGAAGAATGGTGTGCAGGGGAGATCCAGTGCTTTCAGCAGCAGCAAGACTCCTCCAAAGCCACAGAAGGGATACTTTATCATCTTGCTCCCTCCCACGTAAGTGCGCCCCCGGTTCACTGCCACCTCTCAGAAGCAACGACACCAAGTTTTTACTGTCTCCAATATGTGCTGCCGGCTGTGTCTTTGTGGTTAGCCCAGGCATTGGTTCTGCAATTAAAGGGTAAATGAGCCTGCAGAGGAACCATAAGTCTAACCTTGGAGGAGCTCATGTTCTCAACCTCTCTGAGTCACCAGTGAATTTATGAGCCAGGTGAGGGATTCCACAGACCAGATATCATGCAACAATTTCCCAGAAAGTGACTCTGGGGAAGAAGGAAAAGTGGTTGTTTCTCATCTTCAGATCTGGGAGCCTTCTTCCAAACTCCCACCCTCAAGTTTCTTTTTATTGTGACTCTTTCATTAACTCTGTATACATTTTTCTACACTGAAGATTAAATTTAGGGCCTTTGTACTGAGTTTCAACTCCAGCCCATTTTAATTTTTTTTTAAACTTTTGAGACAGTGTCTCGCTCGGTTGCTAAATTTCCTAGGCAGGGCTCAAACTAGTACTCCTCCTGCATCAGCCTCACCAGTTGCGGGAATTACAGACATGTGCCTCCACACCTGGCTTACATGTTCTTTTTTATTTTTTCTTTTTTTCCTACTTTTAGGTTTATCTGCAGACAACACACATTTTCATTTGGCTCATGTTCTGATCCTTGAGATTAGGGCTGAAAAGGAAATCCTGATTAGAGAACATTGTTATGTAGTCCTTCTGCCGTGGTTGAACTTCTGTGTTTGTGTGAATGAATCAAGGCTGTCAGAACTATGGGAACTCCTTTCTTCAGGAGCTGTTTGTTTTGGCAGAATGTGGATCTCCTAATTTCACTTTGAACAACAATCTTCATCCAGTTTTCCTCCTGCTAACTTTGGGAAATTGTTTCCTTTTCCACTGTGTTAACTTCTTGATGATATTCTTTTACTCTTCTTTTGGTGGACAGTATGGGTATTAATACTGTTATGGTTTGTGTCTGGATATGGCCCCAAAGCCTCATGCAGTCATGAGGCGGGCTTCTAGAGCTTTTGATTGATTCATGCTCCAATGCTGGGATGGTGGGTGTGAATGCTGCACCCTCCCTTGGGCAGGTAGTTTGCATATAATATAAGGGAGGGAAAGAGCCTTCTCTGTGCTACTCCTCCCTTTTGCTCTTGTTGCTTTTGCTGTTTTCTGCTGCCATGAACAGTTAGTTGCCCTCTGCCATGTGCCACTCTGCCTTGGAAGCAACCTAGTATGGACTGAAACCTCCACACACTGAGCTAAATAAACCTTTCCTTCCTTAATTTTGGGTGTTAGGTATTTTGTCTCCACAATGAGAGAAAAGTAAGTGAGACAGAGTTTGGTACCAGAGAAGTGGGATCATTGCTGTGACTATACCTGACCATGTGGTTCAAAAGCCTCTGGCAATGGCTTGTGAAAAGAGTTTGGAAATGTTTGGAGATGTTGCCTGAAAAAGTAGAGCTGGAACACCTGAGGCTTTTCTATAGGGGAAATTCAGGTCAGAGCTCGGAAGACCAGAAAGCTGGTAGAAATCCTGCCAGTAAAGATTAGGTTTGGGAGGTTTCTGCTGGGAGAAAGGACTGCATTGGTTGTTGAACTCCAGACGATGTGTGCTATAGTGCGGCAGAAAGTCTGTCTGCATTTTGCTTGTGTCCAAAGACTTTGCCTAAGACTGAGATTAAGGGCAGTGGACTAATTAACTTCCCAGAAAAAATTTCAAGGTAGGTGAATGTTGCGGCAGTGGCATGGCTATTGTTGGGGGCTTGTAGGCAGATTTATGTTGTGAATCAAGAGCAAAGAGCCCAGCAGGATGATTTAAAATGTGAATTTGGCCAGAAAGAATTCTTTTACTCATCTTTTGGTGGACAGTATGGGTATTAATACTGTTATGGTTTGTGTCTGGATGTGGCCCCAAAGCCTCATGCAGTTATGGGGCAGGCTTCTAGAGTTTTTGATTGATTCATGCTCCAATGCTGGGATGATGGGTATGAGAGCTGCACCTGCCCTGGGGTGGTAGTTTGCATATAATATAAGGGAAGGAAAGAGCCTGCTATGGCTTAAATCTAATATGTTGCCCCAAATTCTCACATGCATGAAGGCAACTGGATCACGAGTCACTGTGCTTGTGAGTGAATCCATCCATGGGTGAGTTCACAGCAGAATGTGCTGCAGGAGGCGGGGCCTGATCGGAGGTTGCACTGGGTGTGACCTGGATGGGTGAGTTCTTGCCCCGGCTCCTCCCTTTCTCTCTGCTTCCATGGAGTGAGTATCTTTTCCTCCACCAGACCCTTCTCCCATGATGCTTTTGCTTGGAGCCAACCAACTATGGGCTAAAATGATGGCACAAAATAAAACCTCTCCTCCTTTAAGTTGTAGTTACCAGGTGCCTAAGATTCAGTTATTATTTTTACTGCTTCCATAGTCCTGCTAGGGTCTTGGAGCTCATTAACTTCCTTTGTCACCTCCTTCCTTGAATACTCATGACTGTTAGGCCTTTCCATTCAAGTTCTCAGGAAACTCCAATTTCTTCTTCCTTCCTTCCTTCCTTCTTTCCTTTCCTTTGTTCCTCTCTCTCTTTCTTTCTCTCTCTCTCTCTCTCTCTCTCTCTCTCTCTCTCTCTCTCTCTCTCAATAGTGTCTCATTTTGCAGTCTAGGATGGCCTTGTACTCACTATGTAGCCCAAGCTGGCCTGGAACTTACTGTGATCCTCCTGCCTCAGACTTCAGAGAACTAAGATTGCAGGCATGTACCATGATGCTTGGCTCCAATTCTTGCCTTTGTACATTTTCCGCTCACCCATCTCCTTAACTCTTACCTATTCATTCTCTTACACAATCCATTAAGGTGATAGATTTTCTTGGCCTTTATTCATGAGATAATATCTTTATTTCATCTTCATGTTTCAGGAACATTTCTTTTGCAAGTGAAATTCTAGGGATCATGCATTTTCTTTACACTTGTACACCCTAAGTTCCTGAGCTCCTGAACATGTGGGTTGCTCTTTCATTGCTTTGGGAAAATTCTTCAAATACTGCTTGCCCTGTTTCCCATAATCCTTGTAAGACTCCAGTTGCTTACATATAACGGTGTCTAAGTGTATTCCACGTGCCTCTTTTGTTCGTACTCTCTTTTTCTAGTTCTCTGGTTGGTTGTTTCATTTTTTTCCATTTTCTGGTCTCTATTATATTTGGATATTTCTGTTAGCCTGTCCTTTAAAATATTTCTGTATTCTGTTCTGCCTGATCTGTTGCCAAACATATCTATTAGATTCTTAGTTTATTACATTACATTTTTTCATCTTAAAATGACCATTTGATCAATCTGTCATAAATTCTATTTTTCTGGTGAAATTATAAGTTTAATTATTTTGATGTTTTTCACTATTTTTCCAAAAATTATAACCACAGCTATTTAAAGTCTTTGCTAATTCCAGCACGACATCAACTGAAGGTCTGCTCCATTTCAAGGGCCACACTCCCCCTTGATCACATCCACTGCCTGCAGCACCCAAGGGTGAGGACCTGTTGGTCATCCTCCCCTTTCCAATGCCTTTCCCTCTTTCGGAAGTTTAGAAGATTCAGTGAAATAATAACACTGAATACAAACCAGTAACTCCTGGTGAACCAATAAGTTGTTTCACAGCTCTCTGATAATCTAAATTATGCAGGATTTTGTAGCTTCTGTAGCTCTTTGTTGTCATTTTGGAGGGCACATGTGACCGACTGTATCTCATGCATCATTGTTCTCTTAATACTTCACATGGCTGCTATATTACTGTCCTCAATTGTTCTACCCTCATGGTTATGTTGACTCTGGGGAAGAGCCACAAGTTGCACAGTGCCAGATCCAGTGACTTAAGGTGGGTCAGGATGCAGCATCAAATTTTTATGAGCTGCCTTTCCTTTGGATAGCCCTTGACAGCAGCAGCCATTGTATTTTTTTGTTTTGTCATATCTGAAAAGACACTCAGAGGACTTAGGAGCTGCTGCAGAAAGTAGCAAGGACAATGGGATGAGTGTGTTCAAAATGAAGGGGAAGATTTTGAGGGGATTCGTGACAATGTATCACTATAACATTTTAAAATTTTTAGCACTCATTGTATATTTTGATCATCCTTGTACATTGTGGTAACATCTACTCACCACAGTGCATTTATGGAGAACTTCAAATGGGGCCAGTATGATTGAAGAACTGAATTTCTAATTATTTAATTCATTTAAAAAGGAACTTTTGGTTGCCAGCTACCATATTGGACAGCACATGTCTGAACTCTAACTTAGTGTCCCTGTTAATATCGAACATACGAGCCAGTGTCAAGGATTCAGCTGAGAAACAATTTTGTTTAATGCTGCAAATGACAGTGAAAACTTTCTCCTTGGTAACCAAGCTTTTCTCACTATATAGACGGATTTCCTACGTTTTTACCACATTTCATCAGCAGCAGTTTCAGTAAACCTTAGATCTCTATGCCCAAGGACTCTGGTGTGGTCAGCCTGCTCCACTCAGAGTGACCAGTGCACTAGAGAGCTGGTTTCAAAGCCAAGAGAAAGTGACACAGCTCTGGAACTAAACATAAGGGAAATGCAGAGAGGCAGCACACAGATTATGCCTTTTCATTAAAGCAATTTATACAGAAAAATTGTCTTCAATTGCAAAATAGAGTCCAGTGCCTAGGGGTTTAGCAAACTTCACATTTGCTCCCTTAGTCTTCATATCAGAGATGTTAGTGTTGTATAGTTGGAGACTAAATATGAGTAAAAGTGGGTAAGAAACTGTCTTGGTTACTTTTTTCTTATTGCGGGGACAAAATGTCTGACACCAAAAATTCAGGAAAGAAAGGTTTATTTAGCTCACAGTTGTGGAGATTTCAGTCCATAATCAGCTGGTTTCAAGGCAGAGTGGCACATGGCAGAGGGCAACAGTTCATGGCAGCAGAAAACAGCAAAAGCAGCAAGAGCAAAAAGGGGAGGGGGAGAACAAACCTCTTTTCCTCCCTTATGCTGTAAGCAGGCTACCCCCACCCAGGGGCATGTAGCACTCGTAATCTCCATGCCCTCCTCCTGCACAGGCTAATGATTATACAAAGTAAGGATCCTGGTCAGCTGCTCAGTCACTTAGTTAACCTTCTAAACTTTTCAAGTTGACACAATGAACAACATCCCAGAGGGTTAAGGGCATGTCCTTTTCACCCCAGGATGTAGAAGTGCTGAGTCACTTAGCCAAGCCTCTAGACTTCTCAAGTTAACACCATGTATCAACCATAACAGAAATTGACTTCTACACACAATCTTCTAACTAACTTCCTAACTAGAAGCTGTCAAAATGGCTCTACATTTGTACCATCATTATGGTTGATACAGTGTGTCAACTTGGGGAGTCTAGACATTTGGCTGAGTGACCCAGCAGGAACCCAGGGTACTTACTTTGTATACATCCTGAGCCTGTGGAAGAGGAGGGCATGGAGATTATGTGAGTGCTACGTGACTCCTGACCCCTGTGTGGGGGCAGCCTTATTACAATGTAAGGTAGAGAAAGAGGCTGCTTGCCACCATTCCTTCCTTTTGCTCTTGTGGATTTTGCTGTGCTCTGCTGCCATGAATGTTTGCCCTCTGCCATGTGCCACTCTGCCTCTGAGCCAGCCATATATGGACTGAAATCTCCACAAACTGTAAGCTAAATAAACCTTTCCTTCCTTCATTTTGGGCATTGGGTATTTTGTCTCAGCAACAAGAAAAAAGTAATGAAGACACCATTATTACCACTACTTTACAAATATTATGACTGTAATTCAAAGTTTAAATTGCTTGTACTAATCACCTTTTTATCATTTGTTTTTACATGTTTGATGCTGATTTTCAACAGCCCATTTTAACTCTCCCTCCACTACAATCAGGACTCTGTGATTCATACTTTCCAAGTTGGACATGGTATGTGAGAATGGGTGGTCAGCTGCATCTGGGTCAGATGCCTGCCAGGCGGTGGGCACCCACAGCAGGGAAGGAAGCATGAATGCTTGCACAATCCCTGACCCCTAAGAGACACCAAAGGTCACCTCTCAGGCTCTGTTCTGCGGCACTTGTATGCTTTAACCAGCTCCAACTCCTTACCCTTAGTCTCCTTGCATGTTGAAACTAACATTTCAATCCATGCTATAGCAGGCAGCATGAATATAGCACTTTATGTAAAGCCAAGAGGAATTGCTTCTTAATTCTCATGCAGTACCTATAATTGTCATGGATTACCTCCTGTTGAGCATCACTCCATAACCCCGCACAAATGTACAATATGATTTTCAGAATACCGGTACCTTCATGCATCTACCAGACAAGGTGAACCTCGCATACCTAAACAGAAATGTGTTTCTATCCTCATAACTCAACCTTAGAAGGAGAATGGAAATACTGCCCCAAACTTATAGCACAGCATGTGAAAACTTAGTTATAAAACAGCAGGGAGGAGATTAGGACAATATGCTGGGCCAAGGGCACACACCACTTCCTTTTTGGTCTCAAAGCCCTAGGAAGGACAAAGAAATAGAAACATCTAACAATACATAGAATCATGCTGGTGCTAGCAACCAAGAAATAGTGCCATTTTCCAACAGAAATTCTTGAAACACAGATTTCTATATTTAGACTGGTATTCTCCAACAAAATAGACATGGAAGATTAAACTAACAATTGAAGAAAATTAAATGCAAGACAGAAACCAAACTCAGAACTGAAAAATCATGTTCAAAACTGAGAATCGGTGTTAAAAAGGGGAAGGAATCATAATAATTAGTACAACGTTACTTCAGGTTACAAATTTAATTTGTCCCATGATTCTGGGGAAGACGGTTGTGATCCTTTCAGTCACCTGGTGTGGAGTTCACAATCAGAGGCAAAGATTTGTCTAACGCTTCTGTTTACAAACTGTATTGTCTGCAAGCAGAGGCATTTGGAAACCAAGGCATTACTATAATTTCAGGTATATGAGAGATAAAAATCAGTCTTTGAAGAAAAGAATCATCTGGGAATGTTGAGCATTGAAAATATGGCCTTTAAACAAAAATAAGTAGGGCAGAAAAATGGTAGGAGGTTTCTTAAAAGAAAACTAACAGACTGGTAGTTTGGGCCATGGAATTTCTCCAGAGTGCACTATAAAAGGAGCTAAGAGATGTGAAAATATGAAGAAATTCAGAAACAAGAATGGTAGATCTAGAAAGCCAGGGTGCTGTTAGTAGGCACTCCATGTGTACAAACCTCAGCAGAAGAAGCAATCAAAGCAGAAGGCAAACAATTTTCCTACTGTTGGCAGAATTAAAGACATATAGATGTGCCAGGCAGGAAGAATGATACAAATGTTGAACGGTCCCCACATGGTGTGATCAGAGAGTGAGTCTGAGAGTTGGAGAGAAAATTCAAGTTTCTAACCAGTAGTTAAGGATGCTGTCAGAGGTAAGTAATCCCTGACAGTCCAGGGTGCTGAGAAATCATAAGGATTTAGTTTTAAAATTCTAAAAACTTGAATGAAGAACTTGGAATTTTATTCTCAACAAATCCAACCAGAATTCATAAGTGAAAGCAGAATAAGTATGCTTTAAGTATCTAAGATACCCAAGTTCATAGCACTCTCAGACTATTTCTGACAACGTTGGTCAAAGCCAGATTCTAGAAAACTACAAACTGAGTTCATAAAACAGGAATATTTGGATATAGGAAAGAATAGAGACCACCAGATATAGTTGTGCATACCTGTAATCCTAGCATGTGGGAGACTGAGGCAGGAGGATCACCATGTGTTTAAGGTCAGCCTGGGCTATTTAGTGAGTTCAAGACCAGCCAGGACTGACTACATAGTGAGACCTTGTGTCACAAACACACACACAAAAACAAAAACAAAACAAAACAAAACCTGAAGAAAAAGAATATAGACAAAAAGTAAATTAACAGCTATAGGCAATTATTAGGAAAACTAAACAAAAGACACTGTGAAGAGATGATTATTTCTATACAGGAAACTGCAGGCACAAAAAGAAATACTTTAGAAAACACATGAAAAGAGGAAGAACCGTTTTGGATTTATGTCTTGTACTCTGAGTAACTACTTTGAAAATAATGATACACAGTGTCATAACTATTGATATTCGCTTATGTGATTGTGAAATTTTGTTTTATTTTTCATAAAATAAAAA
The DNA here is from genome assembly GCA_004027595.1 of Dinomys branickii. Taxonomy (NCBI): domain Eukaryota; kingdom Metazoa; phylum Chordata; class Mammalia; order Rodentia; family Dinomyidae; genus Dinomys; species Dinomys branickii. The sequence goes on from PVLD010011336.1 coordinate 23,381, forward strand.
AATTATATAAAAAGATGGTATAAATGATACTATCAGCTGTGATCAAAATTCCAATGTGTTTTTAAATTAAAAACATTATTACAGTAAAAGACACATTGCCTTGAATCCCTCAACATCCTCCCTTGGCTTTGAACACACTTGCCCCATCATCCTTGCCACCTTGTGCAGCAGCTCTGTGGTGCCCTTTCCTGAGTGTATTTACAAGATGTGATAAAAACAAAGATCAAAAAAACAAAACAACATGAATCTTGCTGCCGAGCACCTTTGGGCAGACAGGTAGCTTAGAAAAACATGATGATATGCCCTCATCCACCTTAGTCACAGATCTGGCACCATGTGACTTCTGGCTCCTCCCCAAAATAACCATGAAGGGGACACATTTTGAATCTAATCAGCACATTGAGGCAGCCAGGACAGCATAGCTAATGACCCCCATGAAAGAGGACTCCAGAGCTGCTGCAGAAAGTTGTAAGAACAGTAACATAAGTGTGTTTTAAGCAAGGGGGAGGATTTTAAGAGATCTTAATGGCTATGAGTCTTTCACACTAATACATTTTTATTTGAACATTCACCATATAGTTTGATCACACTTCATATTTAATAAGTTGTTAGTAGAGTAAGAATAGGAATAGAGAATGAAGATGAGAGGGAAAAATTGCATAAAAACAGTATATTTTGCACAGACTAATAAGAGTGGGGAAGGACTTTCACTGATTCAAAGCTCTTTACCTGTAAACAATTCTAAGGAGCATATGTTTTTACAAACATACACAAATTTAAGAAGTGTCAATTTAAAACTATATATTACCAATACCTAATCACACCTATAAAACCTGTGCATCTAGGGGAATCACATAGCACCAAATAAGAAAGTGATGAGAGAGAGAGAGAGAGAGAGAGAGAGAGAGAGAGAGAGAGGAGAGAGATTTTGAAGCTAGATAATGATGTTAATGAGCATTACTTTTAAAAGCAAAAGCTAGTACTAATTCATACAATGTAGTTTTGCTACAGGCTTGATGAGAAAACATTTGACTATAATGGAGCCCCTCAAAATTCACATTGTATTAAATCTTCTATTAAATCACACAAATTAACCCAACTGGAAAAAATGTAATCCATGTTGAAAATCTGAGATTCCCCACCCTGCACCCTATTTATACATTCAAAAAATTGAAATGTTTAAATAACTTACAACTTTATAATTAAATACCAGAGGCAATACTTTTACTGTCAGGCTTATGAAATATTTTCTTTAAACATGATGCAAAATGTGAGTCATGAGGAATGGATTTGTAATTTTAATCTAAATTAAACATCTAAAATTCTAGTTTAAAAAGCAGTGAAAGACTGCTGGTGGGAGTGTAGACTGGTGAAACAACTGTGGAAATCAGTGTGGAGATTCCTCATAAAACTAGGATTAGAGGTCCCACTTAACCCAGCTATTCCCCTTCTGGGTATTTTCCCAAAAGAGGAAAAATACCATACCACAGCGATACATGTGTACCCATGTTTATAGCAGTATAATTTCTCATAGCTAAATCTTAGGAACAACCCAAATCCATCAACTAAGGAATGTATAAAAAAGATGTGGTAATTTTATACAATGGAGCATTACTCAGCCATAGAAAGATAAACTCAAGGCTTTTATAGGTAAATGGATGCAACTAGAGACCATACTCATAAGGGAAATAAATCAGACCCACATGTATAAACATCATATTGTCTCCCTAGTGTGAGAACCAGAAAGAGTAAATAAAACCCAAACAGTAAAATGATACTGTGAAAGGGAAAGAAATTGCTCAAAGGGAAGGAACAACTTGGATGAAGGAAAGGAGAAAAAGAAAGAAAGAAGGAAGGGAAAAATATACATACATATGTATATAGAAGGACAGCTGGGATCATTGTACTGCTGATGTCTACTGGTTTACTGCAAGGAATAGTTAATGCTTAAAATCTTTTGACCAATTTTGCATGCTTATATTTGTTAATAGGAACAACTAATTTGAAGACAACAATACGCAATAAAACAACCGCTGGTGAATTCCTACCATCTTGTTCAGTGAAGCTCTGCACCATCTCTACTTTTTTTATTCTCCTTAATGCTTTGATCAGTCTTGCATTCTTACATCTGCTAATCTGAGCAACTGCATTCAAGATAGCAATATGTAACATAACGACCACTGTTAATTTCTGTCATTTTGTTTTGCAACCGTGTATCATTTTTATCCTTTCTGTGTAATTTTGTTTTTGTCTATGTCGTTTTTACTTTGTTATTGCTTTTCTTCTATTCTCTATAAAATAAAAAAATAAATAAAAAGTTCAGATTTCAGGCCAGTCCAAGTAAATAAATAAATAAATAAAGAGTGAGAGAAAAAAGTTTAAAAACTAAGGGAAAAAATTCCCAATCTCTGGTACATGGTACAAAACCTTATTACCTTGCATATTTTTTCAAAACTTTCACACATTATTTTGAAAGAAAAAAATCTCTCCAAAATAAAAATGTACCAAGGAAATGGAAAAGCAGTTTAAGGAAGAGCAGATGGCTTGGGACACGTGGAAGGGTGTGCAGACTCACATGTGATTAGGTGAATGAAAATTCAAATCACAATGAGACACAAGTTTATGCTCAACAGATTGTCAAAGACAAACACAAACAGAAAACTTGGCAAACAACAAATACTGATGAGGATGTAAGACAGAAAACAAAACCCAGAAATGCTGGTGGTTTGATTTTCTCTAAATTCCACTTAGCATCCTTTTTGTGTGTGTGATGACACAAGGAACTTTATAAAAAATACTTAAAATTCATATGCAATCTAATAAAACAATGACAGAAGAAAATTTGTGGAAAGAATGTTGCTTGTGGTGTATTAAAATGATGAAAAGTTACTTGTAATAAAATGATCTTTTCTTTGAATATAAATGCATATATAAATACATGAAAAGAATAGAAAACCCAGAAATATGTCCTAGAACGTAATAATATAACTGATGTCAGAGATAATATTTTAATTCAATTGAAAAATACAGTTACTTTAATAAACGGAATAGCTGATACAATAGGTGTTTACTGGAAAGACACACTTTAAATTTAAACTTCAGAAATATTAAAGTTTTAAATATCAATAAAACCGGACCCTATATGCACAAGCTAATGTTGTAAGAACTTTGTAATAATGACTTGAAATACATGTATATTTTTCTTTTTCAGTACTGGTTCTGACCCAGGGCTTTGGAACTGAGCTAGATCTCCAGGCATTTTCTTATTTTTATAGTTTTCCTTTGAGACAGGGTGTCATTAAGTCATTGAGTTGCCCTGCTGGGCTCAAACTTGCAACCCTCCTGCCTCAGCCTCTGAGAGTGCTGGAACCACTGTATGGGCTACCATGCCTGGTTTAAGCATTTGATATTTTGGATGCCATTTTAAAGCCTATAAACATTTTCAAGAATGTAAAAGTTCATCTGAAACTGCTTTAAATTTGCAAATCAATATATAGGTCCTAATTTTCAATCCATCAAGATTATTTTGATGGAAAATTTTACATTGTTTCTTCATTACTGATGATTTAGTAAGGAACAAAATTGTAAGTGCATGCCTAACATGGGGAAATTTATCTGAGATGAAGACACATCTTTTACGCCGTGCTCACAAAATGTTCTTGGTTTAGACTTGCTTGCTCAGTACTTTCCTTTCGTTCAGGCTGCAGAGTTGAATTAACGTTATCGGAGAAGAAGAGGGCCCATTCTCTCCATTCCAAAATACCCGCCGTGTGAAACGTGCCTACAGCCCGGCAAGGCCGGCCTTCACTGGGGCTCAGTTCCTCATCTGGAAGAAAAAGACAGCGAGAGGGAGACACGGTTTTTATAGCATGTGAGTGGGGGCCAGACGCTTGTATGAGCCGCATAGCTCTTTAGAGGATGAGACATGGAAATAACATTTTTCCATCACATTCCGGTGAATCTTCTTTTAATAAAATCTCTGTGTGGAGTAGAACACTTTCAGTGCCCAGGACAGTTTAGCTGTCTACACAACACACATATCCGGGTATTACCAGTGGGAAGAATCGGTAGGAAAGTCTTGTATTTTTGTTATATTATGAAACCTTCTATAAGCATTCTAAGATTTTGCAGAGATGTCTCTAAACCTAGGCCCTTCTCTAACCATTCAGGAAAGTGCTCTTTATAAAGAAAAGAACAACGGCAACAATAAAACCAGATGGTTTGCCTGGTATGGTGTACACTTGTCACCCCAGCACTCTGGGAGGCTGAGATAGGAAATGTCATAAATTTGAGCCCATCCCAAGCAGTTGAGTGACTTACCAAGAGCCTGTCTCAAATTTTTAAAAAAATTTAAAAAGGGCTGTGGATGTAACTGAGTGTAAAGGTCCAATTCCACTACACACACACACACACACACACACACACCTTAGTGTCAGCTGTTTATTGAACTACAAATTAACACAGAAAAAAATCATTGCATTTAGAATACCGAGCAGCTCAACACCTACAAATCCACAAATCTATTGTATGTGTTCTTCCAGCATCCTGTCTCTGTCAGTGACCCAGGAGACACACATACCTGGTCAATGTTCTCTGCATCAGGGCTGGGCCTGGTTCCCATTTGCAGGTTGCTTACCCACTGGCCCAGCAGTAGCTGAGGATTTATAGAGTGATTCTGAAGAAAATAAATGGCTTCATTTATTCCTGGTAAATGAAACCGAAAATCATGCCAGATCCTGGTAGAAACACACATTTTCAAAGACAGAATTGTTACGTGTACCTAGAAGTGTTTGGCTGTCTGGTGCCTGGTGAACAGAATAATTCCATTAAAGCACATTGTTTTGACCTGAAAAGCAGCACTCTTCTCACCCACATGGCAGGAACATCTGTTCTCACTGTTTTCCTGCATTCGTGGGATGCTTTATGATGTTACATCGGGCTGTCCTACTTGCTGTAAGATTACTATAGAAGATCCTGGGAACAGTCTCCCTCCCCATTGTGGCTTTAGGGTCCTCACTACATTTCCAGAGCGATTCCCAGTCAGCTGGATGAGGCTGGAGAAAGGGAAAGGGCCCAGGAAAGTACAGAGGGTCAGCTTTTGTGGGCCAGGCGGGGGGCACTCACCCCTTCGGGAGCGCAGGCCTGCGACCTCAGTGTGTGCTCAGGGAGGAGAGGCTGAGGTCAGTGACCAGTGAGCGGGTCTCCACGTCGACAAAGCCAGCAGCACTTGTCAGGGCTGCATCTCTATTCTTTGAGGGCCCTCAGCCGCCTGCCCTTTCCACAGTGACCACAGGCATGGCCTGAACTCCTCTGTCACCTAGGAGCCCTCTCTCCGGTCCAGGTCATCAAAAGTGGGACTTGCCACCAGGGAGCCAGAGGCAAGGTCTTGGCATGCTGTGTACAGTCACTGTGGCCTCAGGCTCAGTGGGGCTTAGAAACCAACTTTACGTGCGTGCTGCTCTGGGGAGTATCCCATCTCCGTCTACTTTCGAGTCCTTGTGCACTGTCCTGGAGAATTCCCATCGGCTGTCTTTCCGTTCCTTCCAAGTGATAAACTAAGGCATCCTGAAAAACATACACAACCTGATAAAAGACTAATCCAGGATCTTGAAAAGGGAATATTATCGATAGTAAAATTAGCACAAGCGAGGAGCGAGGTTACTGTGTTTAGTGGACACACGCATCTGTAAAAGAGGGAAAGAAAGTCAATAGAAATAGATAAGCTTGCTGAATACAACAGCGGCCCAGGTGAAAGGGGCCTAAACGTCGGCCACCTCAGTACTGCTCGTGTGTGTCTGGTGAGCTCCGTGCTGCCAGGAACCCCCAAGTTTCCCACAGAATAAAAATACGGAAGAGAATTCTTAATTTGGGTGATGGGATAAAATGTTAAAGTTGAATAGAAAGAGACAAGGTGGAAAATTATTACAGCATGAAGAGCAAAAAGGGTAGAGTAGGAGAGTTAAAAACTGGAGACTTAGCTCACTGCAGGGTGAGAGAAACAGAACCGAGAGGGAAGTATGCGCGCGCGCGCGCGCGCGTGTGTGTGTGTGTGTGTGTGTGTGTGTGTGTGTGTGTAAGCAGGGCTGTCAGAACACCCGGATTAAACAAGAGAAGACCAGGGAAGGAGGAGGAGGAGGAGGAGGGGGCAAAGAGCCAAAATATGCAAGATTCCATAGATGGGAGCTGAGTGTTGGTGCCTTTGACTAGCTGGATATAAATAGAACACAGAATTTGGAAAGTTTGTGGAAAGTCTTATAATAACAATGAGTATCCTATTTAAAATGGTGTGTGTATCTTGCCAATTCTAAGAGGAAATAAGATATTAGCTACAGTACCAAAAAGCATAGGGAAGTGTGATGTATTTCTACATGAATATTTTAGCACAGTATAGGACTTCAGCTAAAAAGAAATCCACAACAGAGAAGCAGCTTAATAACTGGTGCTGTGTTCCCTGAATAAAATATTATGTAGCTATTAAAATGAACGAGGAGGAGACACCATAGCAACAAATGACTGTTTCTTATGAGAGTAATGAAAAAAGCAAGTGCTGACATGATGAGTGCGCTCTGGTCACAACTGTATGAAAGAAAAGCAGGGGAGGAAAAAGGGTGGAAATGCTGAGGAAGACATTACACACTGCTGATCGCGGGGGGGGGAGATATTCAGGTCAGTGATTTATATTGTTGTTTCAATAAGAATACATAGATTTGAAGGAGCAAAAGTAAAAACTACTCGACCTGTGTCAGAGTTTGGCAATCTCAGCAGTCTGAAAAGCTGAGGCAGGAAAGTCTCCAGTTTGAGCCTGGTTTTCCTCTAGTTCTGGAATCAATGAGAAAGACTGTGATGTGCTCTGGCCTCAGCCTCCTCCTGATACACAAGGTGGGTGAGAATAAAGTGGGACGCAGCATTCTTTAAAGAAGCAGGAACCATGAAAACCTGGAATGATGGTGCACACCTATAATTCCAGCACTCTTGGAGGCTGAGGCAGGGGGGCTGAAAGGTTTGAGCCCAATCTAGTCAACTCAGTGACTTAGCAAGACGCTGTCTTAAAATGAAAAGTAAATATGAGCTGGGGATGCAGGTCAGTGCAAAGGCCTGGGGGCCAATCCCTAGTATAACAACCACAAAAAGGTATAACGAAAAAGGGGAAAAGAAAAGAACTAAAGAGAGAGAAGAAAAACCAAAAAGAGAAGAGAGAGAAGAAAAGAAAATAGAAAAGAAGAGAAAGGAGAAAAGAAAACAATGAACCCTGGAAACAGATTTGGGTGGGGCTGCTGCCTTGAATGACAGGAAGACTGAGCGGGCACGGAATGGTCTCCATGCGCGAAGAGCTCCTCGCTGCCTCCTCCTTCTCCCTTCTTGACCTTCCTGCTCCTTCTCTCTCCTTCTCTCTCCTTCTCTCTCCTCGTCTCTCCTCTCTCCTAGGCACACATTTCACTCTTTCCTGTCTCTCTCGGCTTCGGAAGCTCAGTGCTCTTCCTCGCTCTTGACGAACTCATCTTCCAAGCTTCCCGTCTGTCCACCTTGAGTACTTTTTGCCGTCACCTTTTGTGGGGCACAATATTGACCGTGCTAAGAAGATCTGTGCTTAATTTCAGTCACTGCAGTATAGCCAGAAATACAACTGACTAAGGAACTCTTCGTGATAAGACGATATTGTTCATGTTAACTATGTGAAAATGCTCAAGGTCCCAAAGCTCTTTTTTTTTTTTTAAACCAGTGTTCTTTTTATCATTTAAAATGAAATATTTTTAAATGTCTTATTTACTATGAACCCCATCATAGTAAAAGTGTTCAAGAGTATCTGATTTTACTACTTCCCCTATTTAACAAATGAAGAAAGTGACACATAGACATGTGTCAAGACACAAACTTGTTTAAGATCACACGACTGTGAATTGTGACTGTCAATTTGTCTGGATTCAGAGATGCCTAGACTAGTGACGCACCCTTCTGGGTGTGTCTGTGGCTACTCCAACAAATGATTGGCATGCGGACCAGCAAATAGAGGGGAAAGACCCACCCTAATTCTGGGTGGTACCATCCAGTGGGCTTGTAGCTCAGGTGGAATAAGAGAGGAAGGGGAAGTCTGTCTATATTGAAATCTCCATTCTGCTTGAGCATGTGCACTGTTTGCTGCTGCCATTGCCTATGGACCTCAGAGAGAAGCTTCTCCAGCCTTCAACGTCGATTCACTCCGGTGACTCTACAGGGAACTTCTAGGCCTTCAGTCTTGGACTGGCCCTGCAACCTTGATCCCTCTTCAACTTTGTGGAATGAACAGCTCCTGGATCTTGCAGCTCACCAGCTTGAAGATGACCCCTGGACTCTCCCTCCTAGCCTTCTGGGTCACCTAATAAATCCCCTGGCATAATTAAATATATTTTTCTTTTGATTATGTTCCTCTCTAGAGCCCCAACCAATACAGATCAAATAACCCAAACACCAGGAGAACTAGAGAGGGAACTGGGGACTGTCTGAAGCCTAGTCCTTAAATTCCTGAAGGACATTAGTGCTTTGCAGGGCAAAGAAGCTCTGTCCAAAGTGGCTCTCTCTCTGTAGTCTGCAAACTATAAAGTGCAAGAGAATTGTCAGATTGTCAGCCCCACTTCCAGATTTCTGATGAACTTTCAAATTTTGCAGATTCAGGGTAAGGCTTGTTCATTTGCATTTCTAACAAATTTTCTACTTGTAGTGGATTGACAACTGGTGGTCAACTTATAAGCCCTAGCTGAACTGAGTAAGTGTGGTTCTGCGTATGGGAGGCCTACCTGGGGATCGTTGCCAGTAGCGTAAGAGGTGGTACAGGAGAAGAAGAGGCTAGGCTGTTGGGAGTGGAGAAGGGCTGTTGGGAGCTGGTGGAAGCTGTAAGGAGCTGTTGGTTCTTTTGGGGGAGCTCGTCATGCTGGCTTTCCTGATGAACTCATCTGTTTTCATTCTTTGAGGAGCTCGGGACCTTGTTGGCACTGAGAATAACTTCGGTTCCCTTTGGGGGAACTCTGGTCTTCACTTTGGGCATCACTTCCTGGCTCCAGAGGGGGAGATGATGCACTGCCCATCTCCTGGAGAAGCTTGCTGCATTGGCTTTCCTGATGGGAACTCAGCTGTCTTCACCATTGCAGGAGCTCAGGACCTCACTTTTGCTGAGGATGGCTGTGGTACTTTTCAGGGGAGCTCTGGTTCTTACTTTGCGCATCGCTTCCTGGCTCCAGTGCAGATCCCTCAGGCTGCTAGCGCAGACCCTTCATTCTGCTGGCACAGACTTTCTAGATTCCACCTCTGACCTTTGGGCCTTCCCAGTGCAGACCCATGAAACAGGCCTGCATGAGATGTTGTCATGGGCTCTGGGCCTCCATTTGGATTCATGGGAGGTGTTCTTATGAACTCTAGGTATTTAGCTGGACTCATGCAGGATATTTCTGTGGGATCCAGGCCTTTATCTAGATTTCTTGATCTCTAGTGTGTGGACAGATTTCCTGCACTCTCTGGTATATCATTCTTTGGGTGATTATTATAAATAATCTTATAAAATATGTGTCCTGTATTATATTGTTTCACCTTGCAAAATAAGCCCCAAACCGCGACACCACACAAAGCTGGTGCTGCAGACCGCTGTTACAATCATCCATCTTCATGCATTTTTTTGAAATGCTAACTGCAAAATACCCAGTGTCTCTGGTTCCTCCTGCATCATACCATTTGTCCAAATCCTGCATCTCTAACCTTAATGGCGCTGTACCTTTCCTGGTTTGGTTTCCCAAGTTACCAAACGCCTTTGGAAATTGTGTTTAATGGAGTGCGTGGTGGCGAAGGAGCTGCTGGATTCTCGGGTCTTTGGCCTTCATTAATGTTTAAGGTTTCCTGCACCCTGAGGAAAGCAGGGCTTGACAGCACGGTAGAGAAACAAACTGAAACACGTAGGCCTATTCAGGGGCACAGGAACACACTAATGTGCACACTAAATGTTAACTCCCTTTAAAAATAAAAACAACACAGAAAGCGACCTTCGCCGGGGAAATAGATCACTCCAGATTAGGCACGTGCTGTTGTTTCAGGTGGCTAACTTCTTTGCTCCAAACCTGAGCCTGGAGTTCAAAAACAAAACCACGAGCCAAAGGGGAAGGTCAATCTGCAGTGCAGTAGTCTGAAACAGGCCTGTTAACAGTAACAACACCTTGCACTTGGGACTCTTGGGCTGTGGCCCTCTTGCTGTTCGGGGGAACTGAAAAATTCAGGGCTGCACAGGGAACATGAGCAGCTCCCTTATTCTCCATCAAGTACTGCGTGGTAAGATTTATTTCTCCGCATGTCCCCTGGCTGCTTATTTCCAAGGTCAGGAACATGAACCTGTGCTGGGCACCCGTGTGTGCAGTTAGGTTTGGGGCCCCCAAGACAGGAGCTTGGGCAGATGGACTTGCAGACGGCTGCACGTAATTCATTGCTCTTGGAATCTGGCTCCTCCAATCTAACCTCAGTCGTGTGAAACCCTAACCCAGGACATGCTTATCAAGCGTGGAGCTTAGCCAACTGTGCCCTTGAAGTCCAAGGATGGGGACACTGCCCCAGCTGACCTGTCACTGAGCTGCAGATGTGATGACAGCTAGGGAACTTGGCTCTGGGAGATTTGAAGTTCTCAGCAACATGGGCTGGGGCCAGCTCTCCAGAGAGAGGGCAGAGGGGTGTCTCTGCAGATCCAGTTCAATGGCCAGAACAAGATGGAAACAGCACAACAAAAACTGGCCACAAAGCCTTCTCTCCCTGGCAGAAACACAACACATACCCTTTTGTCCACAGTCTGCACTTTCCAGGGATTTGAACTTCAGACACCTTCACCATGATGCTGCCTTACATTGTCCTCACCACCCACGACTAAACAACCAGGTGTCTGTTGGTGGAAGTCTGCCGTGCACAGAGGAGCTCCCACGCCCTGAGCATTAGACCGGTGAAATCCCATGCTGTAATTTCATCAATATCAAAACCTTTTGGTAAGACATTCTTAAAATCAATTTGCAACAGACAAAGCTAGATGACAGCTCTGGCAACTTACCTCACATGGAATAGGTAATGGGGTGTGGAGCCAGACCCACGCTAGCGCTAGAGCACGTCGGTGATGCTCTGGGCGTCATTGCTCTGCCTCTAGTGTTTTTCTATTTTTCTGCTGAGGCAACAACTACTCATCTTTCTGGTTCCAATCCAATGGGTGTTTTAGTGGGTTTCCCTCGGCCTTTCCTCTGGCCAAGCGGAGTTGCTCATGCCTGTTTCCTGCACTGCCTCCGCAGTTCCTCTGCACATACAGTACTTATCACACTGCCGTGGTGTTACCTGCTTCCTTATCTTCCTAATCCCCTGACCCTTAAGAGCAGTGGTTCTTCCTTACTTATCTTTATGTGCACGATATTTGTTGCTCATGCAAAGCTTCATGGAAGTACATAGGTGATGCCTGTAACATCACTAATCTTGGCTGCTAATAATATCTGATGGACAACATTGCCCCTTCGCAAAACCCCAAGCTAATCATTTACTGTCCAAATAGAACAGATCCCTTAGCTGGGCTTACACGAGGTACATGGCAATGTTAAGCATTTGCACTCCGTCCTGGGCCGCCCTTATCACACCCTTAAGCTGCAGATTGTGCTGTCTCTATCACAGTGAGAAAATTGAGGTTCAGTGGTGTCTACTCAGTGTACATAACAAATATCTAAGAAGATTGAGATTTTGATCCAGATTTTTATAAACCAAAAAATTCTGTCCTGAAGAATTAAGGTAGAGAATAATAGATGTTCTAGGGGAAAAAATAAACCTCAAAAAGACAAATGATAATAAGCAAAATCCCAAATATACCCCACAAATATCTGGAGGTAGCAAGTTGGATCCAATGAAGAATTGTGGAAAGTCAGAATTTCTCTTAGTATTATAGCTAGCACAGGCCAAAATGTTGGCTTTCTGGAATCATCCACTTCCTTTGGAACTTCAACAAGATGGAAATGATCACCTGAGAGCTTTTCCCTTAGAGGGGCGTATGGAACCAAGGCATATGAACTACTCAGTAAAGTGTAAATTACTCTAGAAGTCTGAGTGGCAGTTATAGGTACTTTTGCTTCTTGGAGAATGAGGAGGTTGGCTGCAGCAATAATGGTTGAATGATTTAATTATAAATAAAACGTTCCACACTAAACTCTTATGAGAAATATCTTGACTTTTTAAGTCTGTTTGGTACCACTACATTTCATTAAGATGCAAAGTGAGTGACCAGTATTTATGGGTACTGGCTACATTTGGGATGGAAGATCCTCTAGATGTGACAGGTGGTGTGAGGACTGTGTCCTAGGCGACAGAGGAGCCACAGCTGTCAGCACGTGTGCCGTGCTGGAATGGGCCACACTGCCTGTGCCCTTGGGCAGCACTTTCCAAGTCTCTGGTCCTGATTGGCCAGTACTTCCTGTCACCGCATAGAGGAGCTCCCCCACCCCTCTGCTTTCTGGGGTAACTGGACCCACTCCATACAGGGTACCTCAGAGGAGCTCAAATCCCAAGCACACGTGCACCTCATATTCCCTCCCACTGCCCCTCAGTTTCCCACCGTGGGTCTTTGCCTCTTCCCATTACAAGCCACGGGGATCCCTGCTTTCTGTCACTTACTGCTTAAGTAGGGGAAAAAATGGCCAGTGATGCTTTTAATCATGCTGGAAATTGTATACAAGGTGTCCCTAGGTGTAGGCGGCCATAAGTAAAGAAGCCATTTATGAGGGTATAAAATGACATTACATTTTTGAAAAGACAGAGAAACTCTGGAATGCATGGGGTAGGGACTAGGTAGCTGCTGACCAGAAAACAGAGATGAGGGTTTGATTATGAAGGTTCTGGGAGGATCTAAAGAATGGAATTTTATCTGTGCTGAGTTTGAGCAGCTGTGGCACAGGCACATATGGACGTCCACCAGACAATTACACATATGTAGGTGCAGGGTTCAGGCCAACAGACACACTTGTGATTAACACACACACACACACACACACACACACACACACACATGAGAGTCGTCCACATACAAGACAAACAAGGAAAGACATAAAAACAGTGAACATCACAGAGATCAAATTAGTTCTTCAGGTCTTAATGGTAATCTTAAATAATTCCATATTCTTGTTAATGTTAATAATATTTGTCAAAATATAAGTTCTTAACAATTTGTGCTTATAGTTTAAAACCAACTATATATTCAAATTTAACTTCTGGGTTGGTAAAGAACACAGACTACTATTTCTTAAACTACAATTTCCTGGGTATTTATTCTATTCTTTAATATTTTTTAATACTAGGAATTGAGTCTAGGGCCTTTTCACTGAACTATATCTCCAGCACTTTTTTTTTTAACTTTGAGACAGAGTCTCATTAAATCACTAAATTGCCCAGGATGGACTCAAACTTATGATCCTCCTGCCTTAGCCTCCCAGAGTGCTGGGATTACAAGGAATGCTAAGAACATTAAATGTTAAGAACAAAGCCCTTAAAACAAAACAAGCCCTTAAAATGAACTAAAAAATTACTCTTTTAGGGTGCTATCTTTCAACATAATTTTAAACCCCAAGGACACAGTGTCAGAAACTGAAAAACAAAACTTGCTCATACCTTCATTTTGTTTGAGGTGAATAATTACAGTTTGATCCACTATTTTGAATTTGGTCTATGATTTTGATCCTGAATTTCATGAGGATTTGACAAACTCGAGACACCAGTCTGTTTCGGTTGTCATCCTGGGAGAACTGAATGAGGTGGGAGAAACGGTTATGGGTTCATAACACACGTCAGAAAGCCACAGGCAGATCATAACTTCCATTTTAATTTGAAGTTGCACTCAGTGCTTTAATTAGCTCCTGATCTTTGGGGGAGTGCTCCTTCCCAGCTCCCGCGCTGGCTTTGAGGGACAGGGGAATCGGTAAGACAGGGCCATTTCAGCTCCACTGAGTGAGATGTGCAGAGAGCGTGGCACAGGAGGCAAGAAAGGCTGAAGGAGTCTCTCTGAGCTACTCCTGAGCTGGGTATCAAGGGTGCCAAGACACTGGCTGGGCGCCCGTGGGTGTGAACCATATTCCAGGAATGAGCAAACGGCTGGTGCAAAGGGGCACATCTTTTAAAACCTGCTCTGTGGGGGCCGACATGCTTTCCGAGATAAAAGTATCAGTGTGAGCACGGGCTACTCTCTGCACCTCCTCAGGTCAGACACAGGAAGGACTCTCGGAGGCACAGCGTACCTCAGGAGTGCCGTCTCCATGAGCTTTGTTGGCTTCGATTCTTTGTCTCTTCTCGAGCATTTCCAACAGCCTGTATGGTTCTTGTTAAATGCAGGGCTGGGGAAATGCACATATATTTTATGATTATCCAGGTGACAGCAAAAAGCATTTGGGGAGAAGAAACAAAATCTGACAGTCTTCCTGTCCCTGGGGGTGTTTCGAGCCCTGATGAAGTGTTGTTTCTGCTCTGAGACTCAGCCGACTCGATGGTCCTTAGCCTTGATTCCGGGAGACTGAGCAGTCAGCGTCCTGTGGAATCTGGGTTTAGTATGTCACAACACACAACTCAGCATTTAAAACTATTTCAGTACTGCATGGACTGAGTAACCCAAAGTGTTTCCACGTGGCTGATAAAGTCTCCTCAAGCAGGGACACTGGGGCTGTTTCTCCTACTCCACGTTCTTCTAGTCTGCAGGTTGCGCCTTATTACAGAGCACACTCAGCACTTTTGGAGGACATGGCCCATTAGAGGGAGGGAACACGGAGCCCAGTTCACTCAAGCCAATTCTTGCAACTTGCCTCTAACCAGGAGGAGCGTAGCCATCTAGAACCTACATGCTGCCTCTCAGCTGTGTGCATGTAAAGAACAGCAAATATCTTCCCTTTTTCCCATGCTCATGGCAGCATTCTTTGCAATAGCCAAGATGTAGAAACAAATTAAATGTCCACTAACATCAAGAATCTTGTCTCCCCTGAGCAGTGCAGAGTTCTTAGTGGACCTGGAAATTATGCTCAGATTCCCCTTCAGTTTGGAGGAAGTGTTAGAAACACTTGTGAAAACTGTCTGCTGCTATACTTTCAAGTTTGCATTTACAGAATGTTTTCTATGAAATAGTCTGAAATAGTCAAAAAGGAGGTAATAAAGAAGTGGAAAACAAAACAAGCTTAATCATAGTAGTGGACTGAAAAGATCATTTTAATCCTTAAAAGAGTTTCTTTTCTATCAGAATCTGCTTCTTATCACATCAGAAAGAATTACTGGTCTTTGGTTGTGAAGAAAGCTAAAGAGATCAATTGTGACTGACAGAAGGAATCTCGCGTTGCCCACAGATTAAATCTAAGATTACCCAGAGAGAGCAAGAACCAGATGAGGGCTAACAGACGCAATTCGCTTTGTAGAACCTGTTGTGGTTAATGTGGAGGGTGGACTTCATGGGGTGGGATCTGCCAGGGAGATCAGTCAGTCATGCTTCTGTGTGTGTCTGTGTGTCAGGGAGCAGGAACCTTGGGTACTAGTTCCGGTTCCTGGCCCCTTCCTCTCTGGTCTGTCCCTCTGTGCTCTGTCTCCTGGCCACCGGGAACTGAGCAGCTTTGCTCTGCCAGCCCTTCTGCCACACTCCTGCCTTGGAGCAGCTCCTGAATCCCCTGAAAGTGGGGACCATGTTAAATCTATTCTCCCCTACACTGTGCTGTCAGTACTGTGTCCCACAGGAAAAGCTAGCACACTTCTCAGAGGCGCAGTGCAAATCATGTGGGCTGAGAAACAGTGTCTAGAATGGAACTCCAGAGAGCTTCCCTCTGCACTTCTAGGGTGAGCATTTGAATGCGCCACCAAGAAACACAGCTGAAGAGGTAGAAGTCAGACAAAGGCGATGTGTGTTAAAGATAGTAGATCGTGGCATAAATCATGTGAATGTTGAAGTCAAACAGAAACTGGAGTTGACCCACAGCTCAGCTGTTAACTAGCAATGTAACTTTAGCAAGGGTTTATTTTTTCTTTAATGCTATGAATCATCACTTCCCCTTTTGTCACCTGTGGAATTTTTACAAGCATTCAGTGAGTGGATATGTAAATTAATACTCCGATTGGTTCACAGGTGGCACCACAGTGTAGAGAAATCCATAGCTCGCCATGTCCTTGGAAACGCTTGGGCCCACTGAGAGCTAGCCATAGGAACCAGGGAAGCAGAATGCAAAACACAGTGAGAGCCTCTGGGGTGAGGGTGCACACCAGCTACTCAGGGGGCTGAGGCAGGAAGTAAGTTCAAGGTCAGCTTGAATAATTTAGTGAGATCCTGTACAAAGAATAAAAGCAGGGTTTTGCAGTGCATTTCTGCCAGTCCAACACTTTGGGAGGCTAAGGCAGCAGGATCTCAAGTTCAAGCCGCCAGGGAAACTCAGAAACAAGCAAGACCCTGTGTCAAAGTGTTTTAGAAAGAAAGCTGAGGACATTTAGTGCAAAAGCTTCTGGGTTCAAACACTATTACCAGGAAATAAATAAGAAAATAATGAAAGTTAAAAATAAAGAGATAAATAGTTGGAGAAATAGCTCAGTTGTACCATCTCCCCGAGTTTCATTCAAACAGTTGGGGATCTGACTTCATTTTGCGGTGGGCATCTCCCTAGATTGGACTGACACGCTCATCTGATCTCTGTCAGTACTGGTCTCTTTTCCTTTCTGCAGATAGCTGATCTGAACGGAGAAGAGAGAGGAGAAGCAGGGACCCTTGGCGTCTTGCATAACTCTGTCTGAGGTTCCTACTTGTGCTGGGGCTGCAGGGCAGGGCAGGGCTGGAGAGGAGGAATCCGAGGGACTTCCTTGGTACCTGAATGGATTGAAGGCTGGGAGAGGGAGGAGGCTGCTGACAGAATTAAGTGAATAATTGGTCCAAATGATGTTAGTGCATTTTAACAATGCACTTTCACGTTTCATGTGATACAGAGCAGAGTGATTAAACTTGTGGTAATTTTGTGTAGAAGAAAGTCTTCTGGCTGAACTCCCCCCAAATGCTGGAAACAAAGACAAGAGAGGGGTCCACATACCTGCATGCAGCCTTCCTCAGAGCCACTTTCTGTTCTGCCCAGCACACACCTGCCCAGGACTTGTGTCTCTAGCACATATTTTAGGATTTTTGTATTTCAAAGGGTGTTTCAGAATTCCCACTTTTTACACATGACACCACCCAAAAATGATGTGTTGTTTAAGAAGAGAGGTTTTGATATTCTTGGATTTGAATTGAATCCTAATTTCCTTTGAGAATCATCCCTTCTTCTTATGCTATCACCATGTGAAGCTACTTAGCAACTTCCTTTTCAGAGTTCTACTAGTGAATAGCAAAATTTTAACACCTCTAGGGTGCTGGCATTGAAATTTACTGAAACAAATACAGCAAAACTACTTTAAGATACAGTAGCATGTGGTTCTCTTGCAGGTGGTACATGGTACTTGTATGTAGCAAGGGTATTAACTTTAATTCAAGGATCCTAATGCACTTAGCCCAAAGTGGTCTTGCTCTGCTGTATCTTCTAAGTTGTGGTCATCCCAACCAATGAAATAACAGAGGGAAATGTTTGTGATGATTTTATTGATCACTCTCAAAATACAAAGTGTTGGAAATTAGGAAAAAATAGATCATAAACAGGAGATAGGCTAGAGTTAAAAATAGGATTGTTTTAGTTCAGTCCATGGATATTAAAGACAGCAGAAAGGGGTGGTGTATGTTTTTTCCAGAATCACAGGCCCCTTGGTAGAATAATCAGATCTCTGCTTGGTATCACTGCACCGGGGTTCCATTCTGTCTCCAGCATGGCTGGTGTGACTCTGGGGAGTTCCTTAACTTCTCTGCTTTGCTCTTCTTCATCTGGACAGTGGAAACAGTGAAATCTAAGAATTATAAAATGTGGAAAAGCATCACAGGCTGGAAGAGCAGGCAAAAAGTAAAACAGAACAGGACCTGCTGGTAACATAATAATCAATAAATGACTAGCTTTCAATGTATACAAATACAGTGTTGAGATGACAAAGTGCACACTTGTGTGTATTTGTGCATGTGTGTAACTTCTCAAAATAAAGATTAAAACAAAATCATAACTGAAAGGCCAGTTAGTTTGGAATGGCAGTATCTACACATCTCTAATTCATCAGAGAGTTTTGAACATTCTTTTCTAAAGGGATACTGCCAATTCTGGATGCTGATCAATATTTAACAAAAAAAACAAGAAGAGAAACTGAATGCTTTATTTAAAGATTTACTTGATTTTCAAAACAAAAAAGGTGAAAAGTCTATGAAATATATAGTGCAACCTACATCCCTTGAAGATATAGGAGGTTTGAAAATACACACACTATTCACTTGTCAGGTTCATGGAGACTCTGTCTGAGGTAATAAAACCAGCATGTTTTTAGAAAAGAAGACAAAGGAGTTTCTCAGTTTTGTAGGTGTATGTGTAATTCCTTAAAGTCTGCCAGCACCTTGTCACTGAAGAAATAAAAAACGCCACCTTTAGTGATGAGAAGTGTGCCTATATAAAAGTGAGTTGCTTGGCAACAGATTAACTTATTTAAACTTTTATTACTGCTTTGACAAAGACACTGTGAAGAGAAATGTGAAGATACCAGCAGAACCCCCAGGATCAATAGTTTTCACAGGCCCTGCAAACCCTAGATTCATGTGGCTGTGCATTAAAGCTGGAAGTCCGCAAACTACATTTCCCAACTTCCTTTGCCAGCAGGATCTCCATTAATTGTGTCAACAGAAGGCATTGGCTGGAGATCACCAGGCAAGGAAGAGAGCTGGGAATGTGTGCTTTTGACCGCTTAGAAGTGGCTGGGTGCAGCTGGCAATGAGTGACAAAGGGACAATAGATTCCAGAGATCAGAGAATCGTTTTTAGGAATAAGAATCCGATCCAAGCGGAGCCCTTCGTAAGAGTCAGGAAAGTCTGTGACAGTGTCTCAACAGCCCTGAAGCAGGAGTATCCTGCAGCTCCCAGCTCAGGATGCTAGCATGTTGCCATGCTGGGTCAGACCTGTCCCCCTTACCACCCTTAGAGCTCTTTAGCCACTCCTCTGCTATTCTTGCACTTATGATACTTTCTGCACCTGTGAAATCACCTTTATGTGAGACACAGACTGAGACTGGTAGAAATGTTGGGAAGGTTGGCAACATCCATCATTGGACTACAACTGTAAAGCGTCATCATATAGGAAAGCTAGAAATAAGCCTTCTGGACTAAAGCAGGAAAAGTATTGTGTATTTAATCCAGATCTCTCTAGAGTTGATGGTGATAGATTCATAGCTAGACAGACGATACCTAAATGATAGTTACAGGGATGATGGGTAGATAGATACGTAGATACACAGATGATAGATACAGAGATGAAAGGTAGGTAGATACGCAGATGCACAGATGGTAGGTACAGATATGGACAATACAGACATGTGAGGACAGATGGTAAGGAGAAGATGGGTGGATGGAAGTGCAGATGATATAAGCACTACAGAGACAGACATGGACATAGACATGGATATAGCCCTCCTCGCTCGTGTTTCTCCGGCGCACTCTGGCACAGGGGAAGACGGCGAAGACGGTGGTGTGAGCTCACGCTGTTACAGGCTGAGTCTGACGGTGCGGAGTGTTGCATATCACCAGCAGGATGTGGGACTTCCAGCATTCATCAGAACCACTAGCTTTTAGGAAGAGGAATGACATGATCGTATTTCTTTTTCTGGGCAATCTTCTGATTGTAGGGATGTGTAGGAAAGATCTCCAGGGAAATTCTATTTAGGACAAGATGACAGCCAAGTAAATGATTCCTCTGGGGCTTCACTAAACCCAAGTCTCTCAGGGAGGCACATTTTCTATTCATTCCAATGTTCCATATAGGTAGTAAGAGTCCCAGTCAACTAACTATATCTGTGGATGCCCTGATTTACAGTGAAAACTTCGAGCTACTCTGACAGAAGGTAAGATGTTTTCAAACCCTGGCTTTTGATAGCATCACAACAAAGAAGACATCTAGGAGAGGCATTGCCTACATCCTGGAGGGCCAATTCAGAGTAAGAAGCTGTTCTTCTTGACCCGGGATCCTTTCACTGACTGCAGTACCTCAGTCAACAGTTAGAGTGGTAGAATCATCACAAAAACAGAATTGCTTCTATGGCCAGATTTTGATTAGCTTTACATAACTACAAAAGAAATGTTTTTTTCACAGAAAGTCACATCCAGGGTCATGCTCTTGGGACTAACGTGTGTCCTTTGTTAATCTATCTCTGAGAAAGATGTGAATGAGTCTCCTACATTCCAGAAGCTCCAACCCTGGAACTAGGAAGTGTTTTCTGTGAATTTAATGAAACCTATTCCTCAGGACCCTCCAAACGCATAAGTGCCTTCCAACATGTTCAGAAGGGCCTGCCTGTGAGTTTAGATGTGCATATATCTTTACAAAATTTGCGACAGTGAAATATTTTAACTGCTGTTACATAGGACTGAAATCTTTTTCATTCCTCATTCATTTCTCTAATATGCTTTCCTGTTTGGTAGTATTGCAGTGCCTGTTAATATTTTAGGAATCTAACTTGAGAAATTCAGGGAAGTTGACTTGAGCTTCTTGAAATAAATCTACAGGTTTCACAGTCTCTTCCAGAGAAATTAGTTACTGCTAATCATCCTGGCACAAGAGTAGCTTCCAGAAATATTGCAACCACCCTCTGTGTTAACTCACTCAGTGCCATGGCACAGAGGAGCTAGGTCAGAGGGGACTCACAATATAAATTTACCCCATGGCCAAAGGCATGTGCAAGCATGACAGAAGTAACAGATTTTGAAATGTGCACAGTCAGAGGCTAATCGGTGGGAAATCTTCCCCATCGTCAAATGTGTCAGATTGGGAACAGATCATTTGAAGCAAAAGATCCTTCCAAGAATATACTCCATAATATGCCCTATCCAGTTAAAACACCAGGTAGTTTTGTTTTTCTTTTCAGAAGGAAATCAGATGGAATGCAAATATATACATGTATAGTAATCAAAGCCATAAGCCTTGTCACATCATGCTATTAATAAGGGGCAATTGATTCAGAGTTCCTCTTATTTATTTATTTATTTATTGGCGGTACTGGGGATTGAACTCAGGACCCTGCGCTTGCTAAGCAGGCACTTATTCCACTGAGCTATATCCCCAGCCCTCAGAGTTCCTCTTGAACTGTGAGTTTTGTAATAATCTGAACACTTATCCAAAAGGAAAAGATTGCTGATCAGGGATTACTAGATAAATGAAGAAAAGAATAAATAAAACTAACACATTTCTGAGTCCTAATTTATATAATTTTATATACATTTAGAAAAAATATATATGAAGATGCTAGATAGTCATGACAATATTAGGCACCATTCATTGAGAAAAAACTATATACTAAGTATTGGCCTAAGAATTAATTGCATATTATTTTTCAAAACATATGCATACTTTTTTTCTTTCAATCTTCATAATAAATTGTAAATGATAACATCTTGGGCTGAGTTGAATTTTGGGGCCTGATTTTTGGCTGATTTTAGCCGTGGGTGACTTTTACCCATGATTTTAGTCAAGGGATGTGGTTTTTTGTTTTGTTTATTGTGGCTCAGGCTGGCCTTGAACTCACAGTCTTCCTGCCTCAGTCTCCTAAGTGCTAGGATTACAGATGCACACTATGACACCCACTTGCACATTTTCTTGTTAAGGTAATTTACTTCCCTCAGAAAGGAGCATGTCAGTATTTCTGAAATAGAGCTGTTTATGCCAAAGGTAATTTGGAAAATTGCTGGGCATATTCCTAAGGCCAACAAAATAAGTTATCAAAAAATATTAGATGGATTTTCTTTACCTGTAAAAACTCCCCTAAGCATTTGAGGAAAGAAGCATGGTGGACCCAGCACAGCATTGAAGTTGGATATATCTGAGGCTCAATCCCCTGCCCAGTATTTATCAGGTAAGGTGTCTCAAAAAGTTGCATAGCCTATTGTACCGCACCTTCATTATACAGTGATGATAATAGGGAGAGCATATTAATAAAAGGCAAATTTGCATTAAAAAAATTTTGGAGTCATTTCACCAAAGCCCATATCAGGAGAGGGATGGGAAGAAACAGCCTTAGCCAAGGCTCCCCCGTGACCCTGGAAAGGTGCTGGCTGCTGTGTCTTACGTTTGGATGCCTCCCCCAAGCCCCACGTTCACAGGTGGGCCTTTTTGGCCCTAGAATGTGTGATGCTGGTATCCAGAGTATGTGATACTAAATTAGTCCACTGATCGGAATTAGCATAGCTCTTGGCGTGGCTGAATGGATGTAGGGAAGACAGAAGCCCTAGCCTAGCTGTGGGTGGCACCACCAACAAAGCTCATAGCTCATAGCCTGGCTGGGATACAAGGGAAAGGCAGGCTTGCTGCTTGCTGCTCACTGCCTCCCGCCTGACCTGCTATGGGCTGTTTCCCCTCTGTGATTCCCCTTTGCCAGGCCACCCTGCCTTGGAGCATTTAAACTTCGACAGACAGTGAGCTGAAATAAACTCTTCCCCTACTAACTTTGGATGTCAGCTATTTGTCTCACTCATTAAAAAGTAACTAAGACTCTGGCCAAAACATCACACATTCATTTGCTGTCTTGCACAGAGTTTCTCAGAAGACACATGGGCTCAGAGTTCTCAGGAACATCTCCTTGCCATTCTGGAGGAGCGTTGAAAATTGTGGCAGTAAATGTGCAGTAATCTCAGCCTATGTTACCACCAAGCACAGTTCTTCCTGTCACTGCCTAGAAATATGTGGCATCACCACGCCAGCCCCTGACCCTCCTCAAGCCTGCCCGCCTCACGTCTCCTCACAGCCTCACACACAGTTCTTCTAACTGGAACTCCTTTTCCTGTCTTCTTTATCCAGGAACTCCTATCTACACTTCAAGGCTCACCTTAGATATCACTCAGACTGTGAATGCTGCTTGAACACCTCTAGGCAGAAGAAGCCTGTCCAGGGCATTGAGTTCATGTACTCACCAGGCAAACATTCTGCCTGGATGTCTTCACCATTTATTCTGGCAGGCGAGAATTCTACCCCTGAACCACCAGTGTCACCATGTTTTCTGAATTCTGTGAAAATGTTTAGGGGATGGAGACAGGAGTCATCATCTCTTTGAAAAACAATGCAGTGCTTAATTCAAACCATCTCATAAAATTTGAAAACAAGTGTGTTGGAGAAGAATGGAAGAAATATTGATTTTAGGAGTCAAGAAGGGGAAAGATAAATAAAGACCCTTGATTCTGCACTAAAGTGGAATAATTGTAGAACAGAAGGAGAAGGAAAAGAAGGTGAAGAAGAGGGGGAGAAAAAGCCCAGCCAGGCGTGGTGGCACACACCTGTACTTTCAACACTCAGGAGGCTGAGACAGGAAGAGCACTAGTTAGTGCCAAGCCAGGCCAATTTAGCAGCTTAGTGAGACTCTGACTCAAAATGTTTTAAAAAATTAAAGGGGGACTGTGACTAGGGATAAAGCCCAGTGCAAAAGCCCTGGGTTCAATACTCAGTGTCACAAAACTAAAACAGCCCATTAGAAACTCTGTGTTCACATCTTACTGATTTTTATCATAAATTAGAGAGTGTTGAAGAGAATGAGTCATAGAAGAGGAAAAAATTATAACCTGGTTCAGCAATCAGCATATTATATCTCCCCAGTGACTCATAGCACCAGACTCAAGTCAGGACAAACAGGGTTGCTGTCAGAAAAACATGTAGTTAAAAATAAATGCAAAAATAGAAAGGGGTGAGGGGCTCTTTTCAGTGTGTTTGAACTCTCTCCAGCCCAGATTCCCTCATGAATGGCTTGAAGGGCAAATAGGCTGAAAAACTTGAGTCATACAGGAGGAAGCAGCAGGAAGTGTGAAAGTAAATAAGCTTCTCAATAGACTCTTCCAGGCCAAGAAGGGCAGCCCGAGCCACGAAGGGGTCACTGACCCTCATAAATCCTGAATGCTGTCATGGTTTAGATCCAGAACATCCTCTGGAAACCCCGCACGTTCAGAGGAGGTGCTTTTGGAAGGTCATGAGATGACGGGATACTGTACTTGTCGCCCACTGGTGGATTCAGAGCTGAATGTGATGTTAGGAGGTGGGGTCTGACGTGTGGGAGTCCTGAGGTGCGACCTGGAAGGTTGTACCACTGTTTCCAGCTCCTCCCTTCTCTCTGTCTGCTTCCTGGCCACCATGAGGTGTACAGCTTTCTTCTGCCAGGCCCTTCCTTCATGATGTCCCTGCTTTGGAACCAGTTGACTATGGACTAAATCCTCTGAAAAACCCACAGAGCAAACTAAACCTATCCTTTTTAAATGGTGAGTGGTAAGTATTTTGTCCCAGCAACAAGAAAGTGACAAAGACGAATAGCTTTTCTCAGAGAAATCATAGTAGAGCAGAAGAAGCACTGACCTCAGAGAGAACCAAACTTGCATCTTCATTCCAGATCCTCAGAAATTAAGTGGGCAAGCTTGGCGAGATGGAGGTAATTTAACTTCCCTGATCCTTAGTTCTTCCACTGAGTGTGGATATTATCATGGTTTGGGAAATGACCTCAACAGCCCATGTGATGAAGATGGTCCTCAGCCTATGGAGAGAGAGCAGGCCCTTTAGGAGGTGGGGCCTTGTGGGAGGAAGTGAGGCCATTGGAGGTGCTGTCTTAAAGAGGATATTGGGACTCCTTCCTGTCTCTGTCCTGGTTTCTTAATTACCGAGAGGTGAGCAGCCTCCTCTGACATATACTCCTACCACGACATACTGTGCTGCCCAAAGGAACAGGGCCAACAACCAAGGACTGAACCTTCTGAAAGCCTAAGCCAGAATAAACCTCTTCTCCTTTTAAGTTGATTCTAAGATATTCTGTCATAGTGTCAAAAAGCTAGCACAAGCCACAACATAAAACCAGTGGGAAGATTAATTGATATCCAAAATGTAAAGCACTTAGCTTGGGGGATCCCTTTACATACAATAAGATTAACATTAAATAAATCTTTGTCTTCAGGCAATCGATATACAAAATCTGGATGGGTGTGTCTATATCAGTAATTGATGAGTGTACATAAGAGCCTTACAAGCATGCCACATAATCACAGTTCCATAAATACATTTTAAAACCATTCTGACCAAGGCTATGGTGTCCTTAAACATCTTACAGCAAATGAATTCATAGGCTCAGGCCGGTCCAATGTTTCCCTGTACCATAAGAGAGTTGGCCCTCTTTTTTAGCACGTCCTTGACTTAGTTACTTTCTCATCACTGAGACACAATACTCAACACCTGCAACTCTGAGGGGAAAGTTGACTTTGGCTCACAGTTTATAGAGGTTTCAGTTCATACTTGGTTGGTTCTGAGGCAGAACAGTGTAGCAGAAGGGCACGGCAGAAGAGAAGCTGGTCACGGTGTGGCCAGCAGGAAGCAGAGAGTGGGATCACAGGAGGAGGCAGGAGAAGCATCCTTCAGGCCACGCCCTTGTCAGTGGACCAGTCCAGTGTGAACATCACACTCCCAGGGCCCAATCACCTTCCCAAAGGTGATCCCCACCTATGCATGCAGGAGGCTTTGGGACACATCTAGATACAAGCTATGACACTCCTCACCAAACATCCAGTTACACATTGATCTCCCATCTTGATCTCCTGCTTACTGTGTATGCAACATTGGCAAGATGCTCACATCTGAGATTTACCTATCTCACAGCTACCATCCTAAATAGATGCTGCAAATTTTTTAAATAAGGAACTTGAAGTATCTAGCATAATGTGGGGACCAACTGTTTTATTCACTTTTAAGTGAACTAATCAACAACAAAACTACCTTCTCATGTTCACAGGACAGTCTTTGTAAAGATCTTTATAGATTAGTCTGTCAGTGTTACAGGAAAGGAGGGAGGTGAAGGCAATTCTCCTCAGCAAGCATGTCTGAGTCATTATTGACTTGCTTCCTTGTTCTCAGAGAGAAGAGCAGAACCATCTCCCTATAAAGTGAGAAGTCCTGTGGTCTTGCCAGTCACCTGAGCACTGCTGTAAAAAATTGCAGATCCTAGAGACAGACTTGTGTGGTTCTGTGTCCTGGTTTCCTGCTTTACAGCTGCATCAGGTTAATCAAACTATGGAAGCCTCAGTGGCTTCACAGATAAGGCTGAATGACCTAGCAGGGTTACTGTGACAATCTCACAGCAGGAAGGAAGTGGCTAGCCCATGAGTCACCACCATGTTTCTAGGCCATCCACTTCCTCCATGGGGTCTCTCATTGCCAGACCCAGGCTTAGGCTTTGCAAACACGCCTGTGATTTTCTTTGAGGATCTGTTCTATAAATGCCACAAAATGGAACCCATCTGAAGCTAACATCCTTCCTTATTGCTCCTGAAGAACTACAGAGGAAGCCCACCAGGGGAAGGCACAAAACCTTAGAAATTTGCAGTCTTTACAGCAGGGACCTCATCCATGGAGATTCTGATCCCACCCTTCAAGGTTCTCAAATTCATCCCTGTATCTGATAACAGGATGCCATGGGTCTTCCCCATCTCCACTCTCTGTCTGCTCACAGTAGTGAACTCAGATGCCTAAAATGATAAGTAGATCTCAGTAATGACAGGTATAGTCTCCAGAATCATCCAGAATCTTGATACCATGCTTATCTGCACCTTAAGTCTTGGGAAGCTCAAGACCAATGGCTGGAGATGCTGGTAGAGGTGGCAACTATGACTTCTGAAGCTAAGCTAAAAAGGTGACAGAGGTTCTGCCTCTTTGTGTGTTTGCCTCATTCTGAAGCTAACCATATTAGAAGGGCCAGTTGGAGAAATCATGTAGCCAGGGGCCTAGCCTTTCCACCCAGAAAACAGATGTTATGGCTTGTACCTAGAAGTCCCCACAAAGCCTCACAGATGAAGTTTTTCAGAGGTGGCTGGATCTAGGGCGTGTGTATATAGATTAAGGGTGTGTTATAACTAAATCAGTTTAGCATAGTTCTGGGTAAAGATAATGGAAGATGCACTATGGGTGTGGGTAGCACCAACCAGTTGGAAAGCAGGATTTACTGTCTCCTGCCTGACCTGCCGGGGACTGTTTTCCCTCTGTGATATCTCTCTGCCATGCTGCCCTGCCTTGGAGCCAGCCTACTATGGACTGAAACATCTACAAATGGTGAGCTGAAATAAACTTTTTCTCCTTTAACTTGTGGGTATTGGATATTTACCCCAGCAACAAAAATAACTAAGACAACAGACTTTTCTCTAGTGTCACCACCTAGGTAAGTGAGCAAACAGGTGCTCCCAGCTCCAGGCACATGGAATTTCACCTCCATGATAGACATAGGTGAGCAATTTTCCACCTAGCTCAACCAGAGCTACAGAGATGTGAGGAGTGGTAGAGATAGGAAGGCTGCTGTTTATGGCTACTAATGCGTGGTTTGATTTGTTGAGAAGTGTAGTAGCCAGCTTCCTGCCACTGGGACATTATACCCAATACCCACAATTTAAATGAGGAGAGGGTTAATTGGGCTTACATTTTAAGGGTATTCAGTCCATGCTCTGTTGGGATCAATGCAGGAAATTCATGGTAGAAGGGTGTGGTGGAGCAGAGCTGCTTAGTTCATGCTAGCCAGGAAGCAGAGAGGAACAGGGCCAGATAGGAAGGGGAAGGTACAAGTAATAGCCTCTGTGACCTACCCAGATGCACTCCTAAATGCACTTTCCTAATCACTGGGGACTTTCTTTCTGGGGACTTTCTCAGCCCAAAAGTTGATATATTTAAGGCTAATTGTCAAAGACAGCAAGAGATCACTAGAACATATTTGGCACTGTATGTGAGATGCTGTTGTTTTCAAGTCTTAGATACTGTGGTGGCCACTTTGAGACTAGGTAATAAGGGACTTTAGGACTCCAGGCTGAAGAAAACTTTGGAAAAGCCTTGAGAGTTATGTGAAGCTTGGTGAGCTCTGAGGAGGTGGTCAGGAAAGAGTCACAGGAATTGAGAAAAAGGATGAGAAGTAGCATCCCCATTTCCATCTGAGATATGGCAGACAAATAATGTGGAGAGAAACACAATGATCTGGTCCACCAAGATCTCTGGGTAAAGTGTTGGTGACATTGAGTGGCTACATTACTGCATGCAGGAAAAAAGTTTGAAGAGATAAAAGACCTAAAGGAAGTGTGAACTATAAATGAGCTAGAGTCCATTCAATTCAGAAATAAAACTATTCCTCACTCTGGATCTCTAGTAGACAAACAATGCTGAAATTCAGTAGTGACCGTGGACATAAAACAAATTCTACAAAGTCAGGAAAATAGGATGAGAAAATAAGATGAACAATAAAAGACAGGAGAGTAAAATACTGTGTTGAGACCACAGAGTAATTTTTATGTTGCCTAAAAGGCCTCAAGGACTTGAAGGTTCTATCCCTTAATAACAGGTCGACCAGGGTCCAGTCTGGTATGGTTCTGCATCGCTTCTTAGCCTTGTGATAACTGTCGGGTGTATCACAGTCCTCCACAAACGTCCAGGAAATCCACACTGGAGATGGGCAATCCTGGAGAAATTTGTGGGTGTGAATGGCATTGAAGGGAGTGAATTGTCAATTGATTTAGTGAAAATCCAGAAAATTTTTAAAGAAATTGTATTAGCTCATACAAAAAGGGATAAAAATACTAAAAAATACAGAGATCTGTAGATCCTTCATGAGGTAGGAAGCAGGTTATGAAAACTACAAAGCTGTAAATGTTTGCTACATTTCAAGAAAAATAATTCAGAATTTTATACCCTGGAAATCTTTCCAGGCATCAGAGCTAGAATCTAATTAAAAACTGAGAACATATTTTTATCTGCCATTATCCAAGTATACGTTTTCCTTGGAAAAAATTCTGATCAAGTCCCTTCCCCATATTTTTTTTGCTTGATTAGTTCTTTGTCTTTCAAATTGGGTTGTAAAATTTCTATATCAATATTGAAAATTAACCCTTTATCAGATAGGTGGTTTGTAGATATTTTCTTCAATGCATAGATGGCCTTTTATTTTGTTGATTGTTTCCTTTGCTAAATAGTACCATTTCAGTTTGACATGTTACCTTGCCTAGTTTTCCCTTTGTTGCCTGAGCATTTTGTCACATTCAAGAAATTGTGGCCATGAGACATTGTGGTTCATGCTTTTAATACCAGAACTCAGGTGACTGAGGCAGGAAGATTGCCACAAGTTCGAGGCCAGTCTTGGCTACACAGTAAGTTCAAGGCCATACTGAACTACATAACAAGACCCAGTCTAAAAAAAAAAAAAAGAAAAAAGAAAAAAGAAAAATAAAGCATTGCTAAATCAAAGACTAACATTCTTTTTCTCTTTATTTTTTCTCTCCTTTTTAATTTAGAAGTTCAATAATTTCCTTAAAACTGTATTTCTGTCTTTGCACCATTTTGAGGTGATTTTTGAATATGGTATAAGGTAGGGTTGTAATTTTATGTATTTATGTTTTTGCACATCGATATGCAGTTTTCCTAACATTGTTTACTGAAGTAATCATCCTCTCCCTAATGTACAGTAATACTTCTGTTCATGAACACTTCTGTTTGCACATAATTTGGTTTACAAACAAGAAGCATTTGGCAAAATTTTTCTTCCTTTTGCAAACTATGCAGTGGGTGACAAACACAACCATGACTATCTGCCCCACACATACACAAATAGCACCACTGTCCCCCAAATTATAAAATAAATTAATATCATAAACCAATGTACTATATCACTGTATTCTCAGTACCATTCTCAGAGACCAAATGACTGTATTAGTTTGCTTTCTGTCACTGTGACAAAACACCTGAGACAATCAATTTCAAAGATGGAGAGGTTTCATTTTTGGCTCATGCTTTCAAAGGTGTCAGTGCCTACCAACTTGGGTGTTGCTTTGGGGCTTAGGGGCACAGGCCAGCATGGCAGGAGCAGGTGTCAGGGTGGACTGCTCACCTCATGGAAACTGTGAAGCAAAGCAAGAGAGAAGGAGCTGGAGTTGGTGTCCCTCTCAAGAACATGCTCCCCATGACCCAATTTTCCTCCTGTAGACCTCACCTTCTAAAGCTCCTCTCCAAAGTGCCATCAGCAAGAGCCCAAGCCCTTTAACACATGTACCTTTAGGGGAGGGGTGCTTCAACCTAAACAATTGCTCCCTATATGCATGGATATCCTTTGTGGTAAAGTATCCTGTCCCAGGGTTCTACATGTCTCTTTATGCCCTTGTCATATTATCTTTATTACTCTGGATTTGAAATAAATTTCTCGGAAATGAAAATCAAAACAAGATTGAGTATCACCCTACCACCCCTTAAGCTTGCTGTTAATGAAATGTAGTGAGTACTGGCAAGGATGTAGAGAAACTGGAAACTTGCACAGTGTTGGAGGCAATGCAAACTGGTGCAGCCCCACGGGAAACAGTATGTAAATTCATGAAACATCCGACAGGAAACTATCGTATAATCTAGCAATCCTACTTTTGGGTCTATATTCAAAAGAATTGAAATCAAGACCTCAAAGTGATATCTGCACATCCATTTTAATTGTAACATAATTTATAATAGCCCAAGCATGAAAACAACCTAAGTAACCTTCAATGAATGAATGAATAGGTGTGTTAGTTACTTTTCTCTCACTGCTGAGACAAAATACCCACTATGCAAAATGAAAGGAGGGAAGGTTTATTTAGCTCACAGTTTGCAGAGGTTTCAGTCCTTTTTCGGTTTTTTTCATCTCAGGTATTTTGTCACAGCAACAGAAAGCTGACTGACACAGTGCAGTGAAATAGTATTTGGCTTTAAAAAGAAAGATTCTTGCCCCCTGTCACAGTAGGGGGAATGTGGAGGGCATTGTGTTAATTGAAATAATCCAATCATGAAAGAAAAAATACTGTATGAAAACAAGCTCATAGATATGAAGAGCATAATAGTGGTTGCCATGGTTTAGGAGTGGAGAAAATGGGTGAATTGTTCAGTAGGTTTAAGATTCCAGTTATGGTAGATGAACAACCTCTGGGAGTCCACTAAAAAATATTGTGCTTCTAATTATTAGCAAGGTTTTGTGTGGTTTAGAAGTTGTTAAGAGGATAGATCTCATGTTAAGTGTTCTTGTACAGACACAGACACCATAAATAAATACAGAGCAATTTGGGGAAATGTTTGATACACCTATGATCTTGATGGTAATGACAGTATCGCTGGTGTTTGCATCAACATAAATGCACCATATTATATACATTAAATATATGCAGTTCTTTGTATATCAACTATACCTCAATAGAGCTGTTTAGAAAAACAATGCCAAGCAGGATTCCATGAATGCTATAGACCAGGAACCCCTATCTGCATTTCCCTAAACCCCTGCTAAATAGGATTATCCATCACGGTTATTTTATGCTTGTTCTGCACGGGATGTAGAGAGGGGAAGAAGGGGATAATATATCTCTTTTTATACCACAGGTCTTCAGATCATGGAGGGCCATCTTCATGGTGCTGTGGTTCAGGAATTGCACACAGGGGCCTGATCACACCCAGAGCTGGTTTGGAGGGTAAGGTTTGGTGTATCCCTCATGCAGGGAAATTAGATTGTTGTACACAGAGGGCCACCTTTGACAGATTTTTGCTTTTTCTACAAATGGCCACACTGCTTAGTTCAGAACTCCATGTACTTCTAGAATTTTCCATTTCCCTAACAAGTGGTGGAGCCCATTTACTGTTCCCCTGAGGCTCAGCAGCACCACTTTCAGAGCTGCCTTGCTGGAAAAACTGCGCGGTTCCTCACAAACTAATGTTGGGGAAGAGATGTTCCAGCAAGCCCACTGTTATAGTCCCAGATAAACGGCTTCCCAGCCCAACTGGAAATATAACCCGGAAAAGTTCCAGATGATCCAGGGCCCATACATTGCCCATCACACCAAAAAGAGGAGCTTTAAGTAAAGCTCATTAGGGTGGGCCTCATCATCCTGCAGAAATAGGAGAAAAATAAGATGACAATAGCATTTTAAATTGACTTGTGCACAGCAATAGATAACTGGGATATGGAAAATTTAAAAATATAAAGAAGCAAGATTAGGTTAGAAAACATCATATTCAAGTACATATTTAGCAAATTTGAAAGAAGATGGCTGTTTGGAAAAGTACACAAAATATATTATAAAGTGGGAGAGCCAGTAAGCTATACATAATGGATGTATTTAAATGTGCCAAAGTAAAAATAATAAATAAATGAAATATCTCTAAAGGAAGGATATAAAATCTCAGAGAATCTTGGGAACATATTGATACAAAGCAGAATCACAAAATTCCTTACACTAAATCTAATAAAATAACAATTAATGCCCAAATATATTTAAAAACTAAATTCTCCAAGGATACACAAAATAGATGGGGTATAACTTATTGTGATTCACCCAAAGAAGATAGTCTGGGAACAGAGACAAAAGAATCTAGAAATAATATGCAAATCTTTCCTATTACTCAAAAGCTATAGGGGATATTAGGAGGTATCTATAAGCAAAGTTCTGCGGAATTCTCCTCGATGGTCCACTCTGTTCAATTTGATGAAATTCTCCATCCCCATTAAAAGACTCTTCCAAAAATTATAAGTGGAAAAAGTTACCAAGTGAGAAAAAACTGTTAAAACTTATCAGTTCTCCCTAAATATAGAGGAGACAAGAGAGAAACAGTGATTTGTCACAGCTGATTATTTTCAATGATAAGAAACAAATTAAGATAAAATTCTTGATGGGATTTGAGTGAGGACAGGATTAGTGTGGAAGGAAGAACTGTGTGCGATCTTATTTCCATAGCTCTTTGTTTAAACAATAGATTTCCCTCATTTCCCCAGCAGTACTGTTAGCAGATCTCCAGAAACAACAGGGCAAAGCTGATGTATCTGTTAGGCCTTGTGCATAACTGGTGGAAAAATCCAACAGAAATATAATTTCCCTGTCCACATAAGAGTGATACACCCTGGACTATCCAGAATAAACCCAATTATGACAATAAAATTATGCAAATTTGAATAGGCAATATGCGCAAATCAAAATAATCACAACCACAGCTGAGGCTTCTTAAGAAAACAGAAACATAAGCAAAGAAACACCAGGAGTCCCCAGTCCTCAAATCAAAGTTCTGGAGGAGGTCACACACACAGAAACAAAGAGGAGTCTGTGTGTTCTGCCCATAGACAAAACAGGAGTCCACAGCTGCCAGGACTGGAGCAAAATTAAAGAGACAGCAAATCTCAAGGGAGTGCTGTAATAAAAATAAAGTGAAGGTAAAGACAAAGAGGAGGAGGAGGAAAAATGAATAAGGTAGCATGTAAAATGAAAAGAAATTCTTCCAGAAGAT
The DNA here is from genome assembly GCA_004027595.1 of Dinomys branickii. Taxonomy (NCBI): domain Eukaryota; kingdom Metazoa; phylum Chordata; class Mammalia; order Rodentia; family Dinomyidae; genus Dinomys; species Dinomys branickii. Next base: position 56,770 of record PVLD010011336.1, read on the forward strand.
CTACGTCAAGTAATAGAACGAATATTCTAACAAAATGCTTTCCCCAAATAATATAAAAAACAAGCACAATCAGGATGACAAGCACATTGTAAATTAAAATATAAAACACTGAAAAATTTCCAAAAGTGGAGAGAGAAACTAAGTATCAAATAACAAAAAGCTAAAATTAATAAAGTATGCATAAGAAATATCATTACTTCCATGCTTATCTGAACATTTTTCACAATAACCAAGTTATAGAATCAACCTAGAAATCCACTGAAAATGTACCAACACAACAGAATATTATGCAGCCATAAAAAGTGAAATGTCATCTGCAGCAAGAGGGAAAGGGAGAACATTTTATTAAATGAAATAAGCCATGCACGGAAAGACAAACACTGTGTGATCTCAGTCATACATAGAGATTTAAACGAGTTTATCTCAGAGAAACAGAGTGAAAAGAGGGTAAAGAAAGGTTCCAAAATAAAGTGAAGAGTGTTCTTTTTTTTTTTGGTGGTACTGGGGATTGAACTCAGGACCTTGTGCTTGCCAGGCAGGCACTTATTCCATTGAGCTATATCCCCAGCCCAAGTGAAGAGTGTTCTACTGTCTACAACGCAGCCAGGTGACTAGAGCCAATAATAAGTTAGCATATATTTCAAAATATCACCGAGAGAGGGGACCGAATGTCCCCAACACAGAGCAACCATAAATGTGTGAGATGATGGATGGCGCAACTATCCTGAGAGGTTTGTGGCCTATTGTACACGTGCCTCAAAATACTGGCTGGACCCAACCACCCATACAGTTATTATATATCACATGAAATAAAAGGCCCCATGAAAAGAAATAAACAACTGAGTGGGTGGAGAATCAGCAAATTCCAGTTGAAAATCAGAACTGTGTTCTGGAAGAGAATCATGATAATCACAGATTGTCACTGAGAAGCTCAGTGGTGTGGCAGTCACAAGGGCGATGTAAATAACAGAAGTTATTCACCCCAAAGCAACACATGAGCGTGGTGTCCTGGAAATGGAGAAGAGGAAATGGTAGACAGAGAAAAAATATTCAGAGAGACAGAGAAGACATTTTCTGATGTGAAAGAGTTGCTGAACATTGAAGCAGGAGAATCATTTCCATCCCCATGGGAAAGGGGGCGGAAGAGACTGCCCAACACCGACCTTACCTCCATTCCTTCATGGCTATGTGAGTTGTTTAAGATTCTGAGGATGATCTCTAGATTTTAAACTGGGAATATGAAATGGCCCGCTCCATGGTTTGTTGAGAATGAGAATCTAATGAGTTAGGGATTTGGGAGGATAATCTCCTTAGATGTCAGAGACGGTTTCTATCTTGACAGAACTGAACATTAAGGGAAAATAAAAATCCTGTAAGAGGAAAAAAATATTCCCTGCACTCCAACTTTTATAGTTCATTACGTAATGCCAGACAACAATGTAGAAATGCCCAGGGAGGCTTACAGGGTGAGAAGCGGCATGATCCAGAAATGCATAGCAGCCTGGTCATCTTCCACACACGCAGGGACTCAACAGGAACCGGAAAAAGTCCCTGGATGCAGGGCTGACAGCCTGAGAAAGCAACTGGTGAAAATGTGTAGTTGATGGACTTAAAAAAATTGAACTAGCAAAATGGAAAGATCTGGCAATGATCAGTAAAACTATGGAGAAAAAATACGGTGAAATATCTGAAGCAGTTACGGGTACCTAGAATGTATGTCACAGTTCACAACCTAGGAAAAGTAAAGCCTTTTTCTTTATGGAGAAAAGTAACTCCATAAATATGACGGACTGTGGAAAAGCGTTTTATAACAAACAGCAGGAAGTGGGGGGGGGGAGGAGCCTGTGTCAGTTTCCTGTTTTCCTAAGAGTGTCGTGGGAAGTCAAGAGATGGCAGATTTATTGGAAAAGTTTATTTTTATATGAAGGTAAACCTAGAAGAACTAATAAGATAAAATCCTTTCAAATATAAAAAGGAAATGCAAATTAAAAAGAAAAACAAATGTTTCTCATGGACTTCAGTCTTTCTGAATGTACTGCACACATTTCCACGGGCATGGAGGAGGGTGTGGGAGCTGCATCACAGCTGGTGGTGCTTTCTGAGAAGTAGGAATGTGCGGAGGTGGTGGAAGGGGGTGGACTTTTATGTCCTTCTTTGTTTTTATATATTTTACTTTTGTTTATTAAAAATTAGGAAAAAAGTTGTGCATGGTGATATATGTCCACAATCTCAACACTCTTGGAAGGCTGAGGCAGGAAGATTGCAAGTTTAAGCCCAGCCCAGGTAATGTAGTGAGATACTATATTAAAATAAAAATATAAGAAGGGCTAAGAATATAACTCAGCATGAAGGCCCTGGGTTCAATTCCCAGTGCTACACACACACACAAGAAAGAAATATAGAAAAAGAAAAAGGTAAAAAATGGCTAGGCATTTATTATATATATTTTCCTGAATTTACTTCTTTTTACATTGTGTTTTATTTATTTCAGGATATTGTTTACAGAAAAGTATTACCAAAGTTTTCTTAGAAATTTCTATTTTTCTTCTTTCAGTATTCTCCGAGGTAGTGAAGAACTGAACTCTTGTATAGTAAAATTAAATACAAAATTGTATGTACATATATGTCCATGAACACAGCAAGTGCTCATAGTTGCAAAATATATTTGAAACTATGAGAATGTTATAACTGACTGGAAAAACCATCGAGTTGTAATATACTGCAAGATGCATTTTTAAACAGTCACCTTAATTGACTTTTACCTTTCCCTATTCATGTAGATTTGTGTGTGGATCATTTTAAGCTAAATGAAATTGCTCCATTAAATGAGAAACATACTTGATACTACTAATTGCTATCAAGTGCTTGTATCTCTAAATTCTGTGTAAGTAAATTTGTGGCTCCTCAAATTGGGTGAATTTCTAAGAAAATGTTAGGGGTTTCTAGAAGAGAACTTTATCAGACATCTGAATCAAAGTATGGTCCAAGAAAAGGATGTTTGTTTATTTGTTTGTTTGTTTGTTTATGTAGTCAGTCTTTCGAGACAGGGTCTCACTATGCAGTTCAGGCTGGCCTTGAACTCACTCATGTTGCCCAGGCTGGCCTCAAACTCACAATGATCCTCCTGCCTCAGCCTCCCAGGTGCTGGGATTACAGGCATGTGCCACCAAGCCCAGTGGAAAGGATGTTACAAACCCAAATAAACATACCCCATTTAATTTTTTAGGGTCAGGGACAATTTCCCTGACCCCATGCAAACACCTGAGGACATGTAGTTTTATAGGCAAGTGATTTTTGTATGTTTTCAATGTGTGAAAGTCACTGAGAAGAGTATTTTTCTGATTCTTTTTATGAAGCCAGTTTAAGGTTAAATCCAAAGTCTGAAAATAGACACAAAGACAAAACTACTGACCAGTTGTGCTGAAGTACATCCTTGCAAAAGTCCAAATAAAATGTAAAAACTAAAAGTCTGCAGTGTGCTATGTATAAATCATATATGAACAACTGCATGTGATATACATAGGTACATGGTAGCATATGTCACTTACACAAGCCATATAGAACACAGTTTCAGACATGCATTGCTATGCATATATGTGTTCACCCATATATAAACACATATACACAAACACATATATTGTTGACATATGTAAAACATGTTAACACACATATATATATGTAGCAAGATGAGGGCTAGCTCAGAAATTGTACTAATTTAAAAAATTTTTAAAACAATACTGATTGTAGAATTGAAAGAGAACCCTTTCTGTTGCTAAGAACAAGAAAATAACACCTTCAGAGATCAAGTTAAACAAAATCAAAGTCATATTTTAAAGCCAATCAGTTTTTAAAACTGCTATATTTCAGGAGGTCCATTGTCAAAATTTACTGGCTTTAAAAAGAATGAGGTTTAAATATTCATACACATCTTTCCACCAGTCAGAATTAATGTGTATTAAAATATACTGTGTATTTTTCCAATCATTTATAGGAAGCAGAAGATCAAAGATGGACTTAAAGCAGTTGGTGCCTGCGAACAATTCTTCAGTGTCTCTCTGTACAGCAAAAACAGCGATATCTGAAGGGAAATCTGACTGGTTATTCAAGGAAGAATTTGCTGCTTGGGTCCAATCAGATGAAATCTGCTTAAGTCCAACTATGCTAAAACCTGCTTTAAAAAACAACCCAAACTCTTCAGAGAAAGGTAAAGGAATCCAGTCTCCCATCAGCTCAATGCCGCCCCAAAGTACTCTATTCAAATATTCATGTGTGCTGTGCATTTTGTTTTATGAGTGGCAAACACCTTGAATTGTGACTCAGAAGAGCTTGGCAAACAAGGAATGACGAAATGGGACCCATTCTGAGATACCACGCAACCCGACAGTTCCATTCCTAGGTATATATGAGGTATGACCACAACATGGAGCATATGTACAAAGTTTCATTCAGTAAAAGGCACATTGCCATTAGTCTCTCAAAATACTAGCCCTCCCTTCAAGCACACATATCCCATCGCTCGACCCACTTCCTGTGTTTACTTTTTATTAGTGTGTGTTTGTAGTAGTGGTTACATTCAGCTGGGGGATTTAATGCATGTGCCTATCACTCAGTTTGACCCCACCACTCCCTTCTCCCTCTTTCCCAGATCCCTTCCTTGCAACTTTCTGGAGCAGCTCTGGCATCCTCTTCCCTGAGGGTCTGTAGGTGTGCTGTCCTGGCTGCCTCAGTGTCCTAAACGGATTCAAAATATTTCCCTTCCTCGACGTTGGGGAAGAGCCAGGAGTCACACAATGCCAGATGTGGATGAGGACACAGCATCATGTTTTTACAAGCTATCTTCCATAGGCTGGTGCTCAGCAGCAGCAGCGGTGACTGGGTTTGTTTGTTTGTTTGTTTGTTTGTTTAATCACATGGTAAAGACTCTCAGGAAAGAGGACTCCAGAGCTGCTGCAGAAAGTGGCAAGGACGATGGGATGAGTGTGCTCCAAGTGAGGAGGAGTGTTCTTGTGGGGGTTCATGATAATGTATTTTTACTGTAATAATTTTTGGAAATTTAAACATACATGACATTTTTAATCAGCCCATGCTCTGTACATATTCAGGGAATGGAAACCACATTTACACAAAAATTTATAGCCAAATGTTCATTACAGCATTATAATAGTGGGAAAGCAGAAATAACACAATATCTATCAAGTGATAAAAGGGCAAATAAGTTGGTATGCATGTGCCGTGGAAAGTTACCTGGCCATAAAAGGAAATAAAGTACCAATAAATGTTATAGCCTAGATGAATCTCAAAAGTGCTGTGCTAAGGGAAGGAGACTGGGTGCAAAAGCCTCCTACTGAGAGTGCCTGTGATATGAGTGTCGTGAGGAGACAGATCCACTGGGGAGCAAGGGAATTAGTTGTTGGGGGCTGGGTGGGAGGAGGTGGAGAGGAGCTGCTAAGAGCACGGTGTTTCTTTAGTGTGATGAAAATATTGTAAAATTAAGCAGTAGTGAGTTGCACAACTCCGCAAACTTGATAAAAGAGCACTCAAAGGTATAGTTCAAAAGGGTGAATGTTGTGATGTATGCCTTATGTCTGGATAAAACTATTATGCTTATCATTTAAATAATTCATGACAATTTTAATATCTGATGATCCAATTGCAAAATACATGCAGAAGAATAAATAGACATTAATAGCCATTTATCTTTGAAGAAAATAATTTGAAAGAACTTACAGAAAGAAAATTAAGATTTATTAAGTAATTAAGAGTATGGCATAGTATTTGTTCAGTAATAGAAAAAATAAACTCATGTTATAATGTTTGACACTAGACTGACATGTACGTGAAAATTTATCATATGAAGAATGACATTTAAATCATAACGGGAAAAAGTGATCTAATATTTGCTATAAAAATCTGCCCTCTATGTGGAAGAAAAGTGGTAACTCCTGTCAAGATTATATAAAGTAAGTTCACTTCATACATGACATTTTTAATCAGCCCATGCTCTGTACATATTTAGATCACTAAAGCCTGAAAAACACCAACTTTTACTCAGTTAGAAAAACTGAATTAGATTAACATTATGACCTTAAGCAAAGCATTGAAAAATTTCTTAGAACATAACTCATAATGGAAAAATATTAACAAAATTAAGTAGCTCAAAATGAAAATTATTATGACTAAACATGCAGAATTTTTTAAAAGTTGTAAAAGGACAGAAGTTCTTTGCATTCATTTAAGCAACACATGGCTGATGATATTGAATGTTTAAATTATATTTATTAAGCATCATTAGAGAGTTGAAAACTCGGTGAAAAGATAATTATCAGGAAAAGAAATAAATTGCTTGTAGTAATATAAAGTTTTGTTAACCTTATTGGCAGACAGCAAAGTAAAACGTAACAAATATCTCAACAATCAGGTTAAAAATAAGTCTAATAACACCAAGTGATGGTGAAGAATGGGGGAAGAATCCTTTCAGCATGGCCATGTGATATCATGTCCAACCACTTTAGGAACAGTTAGCTGAAAGCATGCTAAGCACATCTTTTGACTAGAGCGTTTAAAGTGACTTACTGGTGTGCAACCTTATGCTTACAGGAGTAAAGACTAGGAAAAGACCAGTTCCTTATCAGCCCGATGATGAACAAATAAAATACACAGTGATCTCAGGGAAAGGAAAACTATTCCTCAGTTAGAAGAGGTATATGTTACTATTGATGAATTTGTTTGGATAAAGTTGCTTATTATCCTCCTACAATCTTTTATTTTTAATTTTAGGATCTCCATGATCTGTGTTCCTGTACAGTCTTGTGGAAGGACAGGATTGTAAGGACAACCTTGTGTATGATTTTTCCCACTCGAATACTGGAAATTTGTGGAGGGTTTTGTGTTTAACAGTTCTGTTAGAAATTTACCAATTTTATTAATTTTCATGAATTATCAGTTCTAATGTTTTTCTTTTCTTTATTTTGTTCTGCTTTCTTTTTAATTAAATTTTGACCTTATTTTTACTACTTTTCCTTCTGCTTTATGGCTTTAGTTGTATTTAGTGAGAGAAAAAGAAAAACTTATGTTTATTTCTTCAAATCAGTACAGAAAACATAGAAAAACAATGAACAAAAGTATTGCAAAGACATTTTAGAGAAAAAAACACCCAAAATGTCAAGTAAACACTTTTTTCTTATTTTGAAATACTTCCATTTTTATTTAAATATGATATTCCTATTCATTTGACAAACTCCTAAGTTGTATATAAAAACTGTACCAAAGTATTTTAAAAACTTGACAAAATATTATCAATTGCAGGACTTACATAAAGGATCAGGAGTATTTTTTTAATTTCTAAAAGTAAAAGAACAAAAACATATTAACAAACAGACAGCCATTTACAAAGTAGCACAAGAATAGTACAAGCAATACTGAATCATAGACAAGGTGACAGGGAATTAACAATGGTTGTTGTATTACCTATTGATAACATCAAAGTGGTTACTCGGGAAAACAAATATAGACATGCAAAATTGATCAAATAACTAATCATTAACTATTCCTTTCAATAAAGCGATAGAAGTCAGTAGTGCAACTATATTAGCTGTCCTGCATATACATACGTACATAACTTTTCCCTTCTTTTTTTCTCTTTTCCCTCATCCCAGTTGCTCTTTACTTTTGAGCAGTTTCCTTTTGTTTCACAATGTTTAAAAACTATGAAAAATCAATCGCTCAGACAAAAATCCTATAACTTAATTGGTTCAGGAAAAGAAAACATGTGTAAATATTTTAATACTAAATTTATTGAGACATTGTGAGATTAAGGCAGGTTACATTTGGCCTCTGCACTTACGAGGTGCTCTGAATGGGGGTCATCAGCTTCCAGACATTCATTAGCACAATGAGCTGCTATTAGGTAACCTTGTCATTCAGACTGCTGCACATGTGCTTTCAATTTCTTCTCTAAGAGCCTGAAATATAGTGGGTTTTCTGCAGCACTGGACATCCTCTAGGGGCCCCCATGTCAGGGTAACACCATCTGACAAAAAAACCTTACTATTTTTTTTTCCTGAAGTGTATTTGCATTCTTTAGCAGATGTACACACACTTCAGGTGTTGCCATATCAATAAATGTCTGGAAACTGATGGCCACCTCTCTGAGCACCTCCTGTCATTGTAGGGGACAATGGTAACTTGTATTAATCTCATGATACCACAATAAATTTACCATTAAGGCATTTGTACAGTTTTTCTTCCCCTGATGTATATATTTTTGGCAGAACATTCTATCTATCTATCTATCCATCTATCATCTATATCTTTTAAGAAACAACTCAAATATTCTTCCATGGCCAGTGGAGTAATTATGATTTTACAGTTTTCATTGGAATTCTATGGAGCACTGACCAAGTGTTCCCTAACTGGAAATGAGACCTTAGAGATGACACTCACAGACACAGGTGCTATGTGATCACAAAACATGGTGAGTGTTTAAATAAAAATTCCAGAGCTGCTTCAGAAAGTGGCAAGGATGTTGGGATGAGTGTGCTTGGAGTGGAAGATTTTGAGGGAATTCACGACAAAGTGCCTTTTACTGTAACACATTAAATTAAATTTACACACTCGCCATGTTTTTGGCTCACACCTCCTAACACTGAGTGAAAAGGTACAGGAGAAAATGAGGGCGGAGAGTATTACCTTGTTGGTATCAGGTTCCAGAACCAGGCCGATCTCTCCATGATGGGCAGAATAAGAAGAGCTTAGGTTGGGAGCGGGTCTGAATAGCTGAAATGAGGCATCAGGGCCCCACGGGAGTCCTGGCAATGTGCCCTGTCCCAAGTTCCATGGCTGTGTGTAATTGTTCTGTGAGTAAGAGTCATCAAGCAATATCCTTATGGTTTTGCAGCTTACTGTATTTCTTACATTGTCATTAATTTTTAGAAGCTCTGTAAGTCACTTCCTACTTCAGCGCCTTTGCATTGAACTACATTCCTTTCCTTCCTTCCTTCCTTCCTTCCTTCCTTCCTTCCTTCCTTCCTTCCTTCCTTCCTTCCTTTCTTTTTTTTTTT